>JAJHUR010078250.1:0-21715 GCA_027495735.1 Lutjanus campechanus | reverse complement strand
CTTCCTTTCCCCACATTAATAAACGTATTTCTGTCATATACTGGCCTATTTCACTGTCCCTCCAGTGTTTGCTGGGATGTAAGCTAGCTTTAGCTTCAGGTTTTTAGCATTTCATCACCATTGCATAGAGAAAAGAGAGTCACATTCAGGAGTAATATCACCCAACAAGCTTTGTACTTGATCGTGTCTGGAAGAAAATCTCCTCAATCCAGCCTCATCAGTGTGTGCCACTGTTATCACTGTAAACTGCATATGTGCAGTACAAGAATAGAAATCTTGAAAGGTGTAGCAACAGTAACCAGGGAGGGCAGACTGCTGAAACATGTGCTGCAGATATATCGTCTAGTGTTTTGCAGGTGGTGGAGTTTCAATGAGAAAACAGTTCATGGACTTTGGGAAATGTGGTTAATGAATGAATTTTGTGTGAAAGAACTGGAAAATGATTCACGGTTTGGTCCACATAGACTTCTGTTTCACTGACTGTGCAAAGAGTTTTGACCGCAGTTTTGACCAGTGCATGTAAGATGATGAAGTTACTTTAGTCAAAATAGATATGTACAGTATTGTCTCAGGAATATGCTCCTCGTATTCTTTTCAGCATCCTTGCTTTCTCCATCAGCATGTCACCACGATCGGGATTGTGCCGAGCCTCGGGGACGATCTATCACAGGAGAAAATTCACTGCGTGTGTCATGAGGAGAAATCTAAGATGTCAAGAGAAATTAATTCAGCGCTGCATGACATTACCAGCCATCTGCAGCTCTCAGGATTCACCACTGACCCGATCATTTCCACCGATCACTCTCTCACACACACACATGCTGCATTAATCTCTCACTTTTGCGCACATGCATTTCTGTTTCACTCTTTGGATCTCCGGCACACACGTCCGTGTTCACACACACACACACACGCACACACACATAAAACACTCACAGCTAGAGACTTTCACCACTCGTGCTCATTTCTGTCACACTTGCTAACTGCATCTGTGCTGTCAAATGAGCATCAAGATTTAATTCAGTGTTTTTAAATGTGTGAGTGAAAGTAGAGAAAAGACAGACAGTATCTGTGCTATAAGATGTTAGAACAAAGGATTCATGTTTCTTGATTTTCAGTGGAACTGTTTCTTTTCGTTCATGCTGGAGTTTCAGCTGGGAGAATCGTGCGAGTGGCGAGTTCGCTATTACGTTCGCTGCACGTTTACTACAAATGTTCGCTACATTCGATAAACAAAATTAACTCACAATATGTCAAGAAAGGAAATATTTTTACACATATTGTCCCTATTAAATGAAAAAATACAGCTGTGCAGCTTCAGAATTTAGGTTTTGTCTCTTTTACTAAACTGAGACGAGCTTAATTGCCTTGTTAACTCATCGTAAAAGACACTTAATCCAAATTCGACAGAAAAACAAACTGAAACTCACCAAAGCTGTCTTGGTCAGTCTTTCCACTGTTCCATCAATCACCAACTCTGATTTAAATGTGGAAATAATACAGCTCTACAGGCTGTTTTCCTTCTGCTCGTCCTTCTGCTCGGTGGTTGTGTACTGTGCTGCTGAATGAAGAGTCTGTTCTTGAGCTCTGTTGAGGAAGACCATTAATTTTACAAAACAAAATGACAAAAAACTGCCAGAAAGGATCGCCCAAAAAAAAGCTAACTGGCGATGGACTCAGCCATGATATAAAATTTGAAAAACATTGTTATGAATTTTAACTGCACACCCCGACTTCACTGTAGGTCTCTGTGTGATGAAAAGGAGCGCCGTCGATGTTTAATTTTTAAAATTGATTTTCCATTAGGGATGCTCAGAACAGATCACTATTGGCCAACATTCAGTAAAAATATGTGATCCGGAGATCAGCTTTAATGTTGTCCAATTGCCAATCACGAAAATTGGTGAATTAAGGATTTATTTTGGCCAAACCAGAGTTGGTGGTTGTTGTAAGAGTGGACAGCCTAACAAAGATGGTTTTGGTGAGTTTTACATGTTTTTCTGTGGAGTTTGAATGAAGTGAATTTTCTGAGTATTTCATGAGCCAATTAAGCTCATCTTAGTTTGGTAAAAGAGAGAAACTTGAATTTAGAAGGTGTACGGTTGTATTTCTCCATTTAAAAAGGAAAACAAGTGTGAGAGTATTTCATTTCTTGACACATTGTAAGTTTATTTTGTATTGGACATAGTGAACATACGCAACATGCGTAACGTAGTGAATTCACTGCATGTGCGCATCTCCCAGCTGAGACCCGAGAGGACAGTTGGGGGGGACGAAGATATTGTCCATCGCCGATTGATGGCCTGACGATGGTCGTTTTTTAACATATCACCCAACTCTAGTCCCTCCTCCCACCTCGTTATATAGCGTGCATTGCCGAGACCTGATGGTGATACCAATACACTACAAAAGAGTCAAACAGTCAAACTACACTGCTACACAGCTGCTACAACAAAACAAAAAGACGACCGGTATCAGCCAATGAGGTTCATAGATGATTTGCTGCTTAGAGAATCCGTATTTTCCTCTCTGATTAATCGCTTGAGCCATTTTTACAGCAAAACTGCAAAACCTTAGTTAGTTCCAATTCATTTGTGAAGATTTACTGCTTTTCTTTTTCTTATGTGATGGTAAATTGAATATATTTGCTCTGACAAAACAAGACGTTTAAAAACGCCACCTTGGACTTGAACAGGCAATTTTTACTTCCATCTGACTTTTTATTAGCCAAACAATTAAGCGAGAAAATAATCAGGAGATGAATCGAGAGTTAGAGTTACTGTTAGGTGCAGGCCTGATGGAGAGTGATACTTTGTGATAGCTGAAGTTGTGTGTATGTGTGAGGGTGTTATTCTGCGTGGTGATGAAAGCTGAGGTTATATTTGGAGGCAGGAATGACTCATCATGGCAGCAAACGAAGGGCTGTTAATTGGATGCAACTTTAAAACGAACGCGAGAAATTCAGATGGAAGATAATCTACCTCGAGCACCGAGAGCCACAGAAACATTTCAGAGGCTGTTTCACCTGTCAGAGGCATGAAGAAGAAATCTAAGTGAATAAATCACTTACAATGAGATCACTGTCAAGATGCAGGCTAACAGGCTCATCCTGACTCTTCGTTGAAGCTATTTGATGTTTATACGGACTGAAATATTCAAATTCAAGATCGTTTCATGTGACATCAAATGCAGAAATTGCAGATGTGTCTTGCATCATTTTACACATATTTAACCCAAAACTCAGCCTGACTTATTTGGCTTCTTTGGAATTGCTGACACATAGAGAGAATCTGAAATACATTTTTTGTATGATACATGAATTAATTAAATATCACATTTTCTAAAAATCCACCTTGTTGGAGTGTTTCTACCTGGTGTTTCTCTGGATATGTTTGTTTTCTGTGTTGCTCTGTTGAAAAGGCTTCTCAACACCACTATCTGACTCGTCACAGCGTGTTCCTGCCAAAATCTCTTAAGGCTCTCAGGTGTGTTTCCACAAGTAGAACAGCAGCCTTTCATTTTTGTCTCTGTAAAAGTTTCCCTTCATGTCATGAAGCAACCCAGTAGATGAATACAAATGTACTTTAGAGTCTAAAATATAATCCAGTATTCTCTGTGTCGCTTCATATGATGCTGTAAATCTGTATTAATTGATTTGTGGCCTCTGTGGGACAACGTAGGCTAATGATAACCTTAGAATGTGGAAATGGTGAATGTTACCTATCTAGACAGACAGCAGACAGGAAGTAACATCACTTGGAGTTGTGTCTCTGGCTATCCAGAGAATATAAGTCAAATATTCACTCTCCTTAGCTGGTACATTCTCCACTATGTTCACCAGCTAGCTGCTAACTGTGTCAGTCTGCCGTTTGTTGCTGATTAGGTAGTTTTGCTGTGGCTTTATCTAAGATTTTTTTCCCCCTAAATTGAGGTTGATATGAGCAGTGAGACTGATAAGTTGATAAAGTTGTGGGCCAGAAAACCAAAACAATACAATATCACTTGATGTTCGAAGCCGGAGCCCCCTGCGGTGCCGTGTTTCAGACGTATGCATGTGCAAGTTCCAGACCCACTTTGTCTTTTTCATTTTTTTGTAAAATTTATAAATAAACATTTAAGCTTCTCTTGTCCCTTCTGTTGTTTGGATACTTGTGATGGTTTTGAAATGAAATGAACTGAAAATCAGCTAATTCCACATATCATGTAACAATGTAGAGCTAGCTTTGCTAACATTGCCATCAAAGCCAATACATAACAGAAATTTGGAGCTAACTTACCAAATAATAATAATAATAACGGGATCACAGATTACATCATAAAAAACTCCACATTGCAGAACATCACCCAGTCATGTGTATGACCAGTAGGTGATTGTTTTTAAACGGGGAGGATAGAGAATATTGTAGATCCAAGATGAAACTGACAGAAGGACTGGACTGAGAGAAAAAGGTGCAATTAAAGAGCTGTGTGCGACTTCAGCACCACGGACAGCGTCATGACTTTATTAACACTCAGCACAGCGAGGCTCAATGAAGATAAAGGATCAATGAGTCAGGCAGACTATAGCAACAGTCAAACAGTCAAATAAACAACCCCTCTTTCCCTGCACACTCTCTGCTACTAGGGGATTTACTAACTAGGGGGGTGGCAGGCCTCTCATCCTCCCTCAAATCACCTGTGTATGACTGTTGATTGATTACACCTGATGTAGCTTTACTGTAAATTAGCAACACTGGCAGGAACATTTTCATCCTTCATTTAAAGCTCACGCATGTGCATGTCTACAGTTGTGGGTCTGGACCTGCTGAGTCCAGGACTTCGGGGGGTCTCCGGCTCTGCAGAGCGATTTCTCAAACAATGAGCTGAGAAGATGCCAAAGGGTTCTGTAGAGCTGAGGGGAACTACAAAAATGGGTGATTATTTTCTCATTTGGGGTGATAATTTCTTATATTAGTCATTTGAACCATTGTTAATGGAAAAATATTAATTAGTGCAGCTTTTTATGGAGATGCTGGCCACTACACTCATTGAATTGTCCTACTTCTGTTCAAACTTAAATATTTTTCAGCTTTATCATCTCAGTTTATTGACCTGCTCAAATGAAAACATGTTTCTCAGGTCTTTTAGATGCTGAGGCATCACCTCTGGTAGTTTGACACCTACTGCTTACTGCTACACAGTGCACACGTATCATTTTATATTATCAGTCAAAATGAGGTCAAACTCAAGTGTGCAGCAGGTGAACCAGATTGAAATGCTGCAGTGCCTTTTTTTCCAATCATGTAGACATGAGTAATGTGATTACAATAATCTTAAAAAAAAAGATGAAGTGACAAAAAAACAACGTGGACATTTTCATCTGTTTATGTAAACATGGCAGTTAAAAAAGCGTCAAATTCAGAGATGAAAAGCAGCCGGAGTCATGAATAATCGTGTACCCTCCATAGGTTTTATTTAGGCATCAGGCAAGAGAGAAGGCAGAAGAAAAGATAGTAACTCGATATACCTCCTGCTGTCAAGAAAATAAATCAAGCTGTGAGTGTGATGGGTTTTCATCAGAGCTCGTTTATTCATTCGGGGAGAACATTTTCTGTGAGTCCAGCGGTTTGAGGGCGACAGTATATGAACTGTTCGCTGGTTTCTGCCTCCTCATCCATCTTCTCTGAGCCCAGTAACTGCTCGTCTTCCTCCCTGCCAAAACTGTCTGCTGCTAAATGGGTCTTGTATTTCCTCTAAATAAAATGCCCCGCTCCTATCATCGAGTGCCAAGACCCGATGTGAAAAGGGAGGGAGGAATCTATTTCGAGCAGCTCAGTTTAAAAGATGCTCTCAGCGTTTACGTTTTTACCTCCGCAGGGAGGAGTAATTGTTAAACACTCAAGGCCATCAGCGAGGGTTATGAATGGCGATTAAATGCACTGGTGTTGAAAGAGCTGCCTTGTCAGAGTCGGACTAATGTGGTTATAACTCCTTCAGTGGCAGCTGGGAATCTCTAGTGCTCCTCTAAAAGGTAAATAGTTGAGATGCGTGAAGACCATGCAAAGTGAAATATAATATTCCCAATACGCTCCTCTACTGACGAGTGCGGCTGTGCTGTAGATCAGCAAAGCTTACAGCCTAAAACACCAACAAAGATTCTGAGTTGTACTGTTGCATTATTCATAATCACATCTAATGGCTATTTATTACTTTAACTCTTGGGGTTTTTGCTGTAGTAATAATAATACTATGATCACATCATTATAATTGGCAAAAAAAAGACACCAAAGTCATACTTTAAAGGGTCAGTTAACCAAAATTACTGAACAATATATATTTTTCTTACCTCTATAGTTCAAAAGCAAAGCAAAGCAATTAACTGCTGCTATAGTTGGAATATTTTCATAGCTTTACTTTGCCATCAGACAGTATTTTCTGATGGGAAAGCCAAATATCTCTCTCTTCAAAGCAAGCAGACTCTTTTGGCAGAAACTGTAATTTTACCTTGCAAATCTTGCAATTTGGTTGCTTTGGAGAGACCAGTATTTTGATTATGCAACAACAGTTTTCTGCTGCAAAAGGCTGTTGACAAAGTAAAGCAGTGAAAATATTCTAAATATTACAGTGCTTACAGTTAAAGCTATAATGTTTAATCTTTCTGCATTAAATCTAAAAATGTGAGACGTGTTCTGTATTTTGTTGAGTTGCGTACTTATATTATCCCAAATGTTTCTAACAATGCCCAAACCCCGAGAAATCTGTAATTTATTAAAGGTAACAGTGTGTTTCCTGGAATACTGTTCGTCAGAAGGTGAGGAAGGAAGACGACAAACAACTAAATGTTACATGAATAAAACTTTATTATCCCCTCATCCATGAACAGGGTCATGTCAGATTGAGTTTCATCAGCTGTGGTGTTTGTTTAAAACTGCAGAAAACAACTCCCATGATCCCACACTACTATATAAACTATATAAATACTGAATAGTGTAACTTTGCAACTTTAATTGTAGTGGACCTTGAGATAATACTGCTCATTCCTTTTAGCATTCAGGCCTTCATGTCCCAGTCCCTCTCACCCCAGACCAGACCAAACCTCACCGTTACTGGTGTATCCACTCCAGGAAAAAGGAAAAAGAGCCAGGCTAAAGTTAAGCTAACAAAATTTTTCAGCAGAGATTTAATTTTAGCTAAAACAACAAAAAACAAATTTGTAATTTTTTTCTTTCCAATGTTTTCATCCCCAGACAATCTGTAAAACTGTGATTACACGGTGCAGTGTGGGCTAACATAGCTCTAAGACATCATGATTCATTTAGCGGCCGTGTTTTTTCCCCCGCTATCTTTTGTTAGCATGCTTTTAGCCTGCCACATTGTATGTTGCACATGTTATATAGTGTGTGCAGTTGTGTGAGTGCATGATGCTGCACTTCCCATCCCTCTGGTGTCTTTCCTGCTCACTGGAAGAAAATGGGATTACATAATTAAGTCTTTCATCAGCAGCAAATGACAGCTAGGGTTTTTGCTCACCCCCCTGTTAATTTATTATCAATTTCCACTTCATTAGAGATGCCAGAACAGCTTGGAAAAATACTTTGTTTCACAATAACTATTTATCCTACGAGCCAATCTATTTTCTCTTTGTTCCAGAAAGCGTTTAGTCTTCATTGAAGCCCAGTTTCATGCCAGCAAAGCAGCCACAGCTGCACAGTAACCCTACATATGCACACTACAGACAAGTATTTGTTATTCATGGGCAGAGAGTCAACCGACGCCCACTCTCATTTCAGTATCTCCAGCTGGTGAAAGGCTAATCGGATGGTGATGGGCTGCTTCATTGCTTTCAGATGGGCCTCGAGAGTCTCTTGGAAAAAAAAAAAGGTCGTGACCATGGTGACAAAGGAGGATCAACCAATCGGCTGATTTCCTTAGAGAGAAACCGAAAATTGATTGGGTCACTGTGCAGACATGGGCATAGAAGAGTCCAGCTGGACAATGTCTGAAGTTAGAGACCAGAAATACAGATTTATTTTGAGGGTCCGCACTGAACTGGTCGACCAAGTGAAACTGTAGGCTGATACACGACAAAAGGATCCGTAACAAGAAGCCACAGTGTGTGAACCACATAATGTTCTTCATAGTTCAAATGACCTTTCCAAACACTAATCCAATCAATAGGCTGTTTGCAATTTTCCCAATTAATGTAGCCTTCATTAGACTGAGCGCTGACTTGTACTGAAATGTATAAAATGAGCCCCTGTAGCACCGTCCACTGTCAGATTAGTGTAGTGATACTGTCATCTGATGGTTTAGTACAATAAACAATATTTTTTAACAAAGTTGGATTAATTCACAGCGTCGTAATTTCCAAAAAATGTCCTAAAATGTTTTATGGTTAGTACTAATTCTGTTACATTTGATATTAATTATATGGAAAATAATAATACAATAGAAGCTCCCTCACACAAAAGTTAATATTTATATTAATTTATAAGTATTAATTTATAATTAAACAGTTGATTATCTGTATATGTTGAATGTATGTTCATTATGTTTGACTGCATATGCATCTTCAGGTCACCTCGTTTGGTTTGGATTTGCAGACTTTTCAGTTTGATCCGGACCAAAATCACAGGTGTGAAACCTCCCCAGGACCACCGTCCGGACCAAAAAGCCGGACTTTGGTCGAGGAAAAAGAGGTGGTTTCGGTCGGGATCAAACTGAACCGTGGTTTGGTTTGTTCCTAGTGTGAAAACTTGTTTTGGATGGTTTGGACTTTCAGACCAATTACAGTTAATTACGACAGGGTATCATCAGAGCTGGAAGAAGGAAACACGATGCACCAAAACAAAATGAGCTGCGGGAGCACATGGAGACAGCAGGAGACCAGATGTTTAATTGACATCTTGTCTGACGACTCTATAACGAGTCAACTGGGGAAAATGCGGGCACTTCTCAGTTGTTGTTTCACACTGGTGCTGCTGGTCGTCGTGCGATAATGTTATGGTGACAACGATGCGAAACTGTTCCTTCACCTCTCTCCATAAACGGCCACTGAAGTCAGGCCGCATGCAGAACTGTAAACATGCCGACGGCCATCTACAAACAATAATACAGTCAGTGTCAAACACAGGGAGACGCAGCCCACGTAGTTAATGGACAGGATGTAGGACTGACATGTAAAGGTCTTTAGTCTGCTTGGATAATTGCACAGTGAAACCAAAACTAATTGCACAAAAAAAAGAACCTTTGTTTGGACTTTTAGGTGTGAAAGGACCCTCAGAGTGGGAGTGATGTCATTAGAAATAACACAGAGACAGAAGTCTTGCCCTCCACCTGTTCTTCATGCACAGTACAACATACATTATTTACATGGCTGTAAAACCTTCCTCCATGCCTTTAACATTACCCATCTTGTATGGGAGCAGTGAAGGCTGAGTAAACGTCGGAACTGATGTAGATACAAACCGAACTGACTGCTCGTTTCCACTGGCTGCCGTCATACAAAATGAATGAATTCTTACACTGAGTAGTATTTTCATCATGCAGCCAACCTACTCTGTGCAGCCTGCACAAGAAAGAGCATTTAAACATATTCACACACGACACTCTCATGTCCGGTTCTCCATCTCTTTCGGTGTATCTATAAAAACCACAAACAGACACCACAGACAGATCTTATGTTTAATGCATTCTGCTTCTTCACTGTAGGTTTACTGAACCACAGTCTGTAGGCAGCACAACATGGACGTAGTGTCTGCCAGTGATGTCACCCATACATTTCTGAAGGGACGGTGGATTTGAAGCCTGGAGTTTATCACTTGCTGCTCTCTTGGCAGTTGTTTTTGAGCCATGAAATCAAATTTTCTGCAGCAGGGTGGAGCTGAGAGGAGAGAGCGAGCACTACCATCAAGGCCTTTAATATATTCTTAATGGAGCAATCTCTTTCTAAATAGCTTCCCAGACACAGATTAAGGAAAATGAAGGTAGGTGTTTAGACTCTAATGGAGAAAAACCTATCCGCTGGGAGTCTGTTATTCACTTAGATTGAGCCTGATTTTTTTGTTTTTGTTTTTTGAGCCTGTAGTCATCAGATGCATCTTAACATTCAGCTGTGGTGACTGTCCCGTGGATGGATTCATGGTAGGCAAGACCAGTTTGGTGCTTGATTCTTGTAAACTGGATTAGGCTATGATTGGTAATCTGTGGCCTGGTGGTGTTTATCCCTTTTCCAGATCAGTTTAGATGGAACCACGCCCACTTCTGTACTGCGTTCCCATGGAAACCGCACTCACACGTGTCATTTCTCCAGAGTCCAGAATCGTTAATAGTTTAAAGGGTGTGTGTTATCTGTAGCTCTGGTTGTGTTTTACTTGTGGTTGATTTATAAAGCAAAGAGCCGAGGGAGCTGCTGATACAGCGGGTTGTTGTATCTGACTATTCGCTGCCCAAGTGTCTCTGGGGGCTCGGCAGAGTGGACACAGGGCAGCCTGCCACCGATCTGCCCCTCGCACACCGAGCTTGGGAAAATGATAGACGCAGCCGGGACTTTTTGGTTTCGGCTGCAGCAGGGCGGGGTTTGTTTTGAGAGTGGACCAGAGACTGAAGACTCACCAGGAAAGATGGTGGCCACTCGGTCCACTGAACACCCCAGCAGACCGGCCAGTGGCACTGGTACGAGTCAAGGTCTTGGCCCGGAGCTGGGTTTGGGATTAATAAAGTTTCACAATTTAAAAAAAGAATCCAGGTGCAACTGAAACCAACCTGCATTACTTTATTTGTATTTTTTTTCCCAATGCACAACAAGCTGTAAACACAACATTGCCGTATTATCACCTCATAAAACTGTTAAGGCAAGCAGTTGCGTTTTTATCCATCGTGCATCTAAGGAGCAACATTAGCATTTATGTGGAGCTGTGTTTCATCTGATAAATCCAATGTTAACTCACTTTCAGCTCTGTTTTTGGTCTCCACCAACTATTAATATCTGCTTCTTTTTTCTGTCTGTTGTTTGATGCTGAACATGTAGCGTACAATAGATTTTTAGAGCTGGAAATAACCAAAACGGTAACGTTTTGGCTGTAAAACCAAAGGAATGAGTTGAAAGATGCTAAAATGCTCTGTATAGTTGAGGGTAACTGCAGTAGCTGATGCTATTTCTTTGTGTGTTTGTAACAAGTGTTAACTTTCAGTTCAGCTCAGTCATTTCTTACAATGTCAATATAAAAAATTAAATCAGTGTAGCTTTAAAACTAAATGATAGGCCTACCATCAAAACAGTAACAAATTCAACAGTAAAATCAATTTAGAGCTGCAATGATTAAAAGTTCTCTCCTCTCAAATGTGGGGATTTGGTGCTTTTCTCTGCTATACATTTAAATATTTTATGTATATAATTTACACTTTTTCATCTTATAGACAAAACAGTCGATTCATTGAAATAGTCGGATTAATTGAGAATGAAATCAATCATCTGTCACATCCCTAAATTATTCCTTGAAGTGTAGGTAAAAACTCATTGCAAGGGTTTAAATCTGTACAGCAGAGCTGCAATATGCCTGTTCTTTGGAGGGACCGACTGACCGAAAACAACAGATCGACTCAACAGCAGCTGAACGTGTGAGTCAAAGCTGAGCAACAAATACAAAATAATTTCTGTTATCCAACAGACATCAGAAGTCTGTATTTTATCTGCATTCTGTGTGTCCATCATTCAGACATCGTGGCTCATTTTTTCCTGTTAATGGCGCGTGGTTGAGCTTCATGAACTGGTCATCCATGTTATCACAAACATGGAGGTGAAAACTAAAATGAGCAATTCATAGGGTGAGATCCAGGCTGATGACGAAGCGCCAAATGTCTTTCACAACATTTGCTGATGATGATGTGATGCTGCCACAGAGTGAGAAACTGGTGAAGCAGAAAAGAAGAAGCAGATATGGAGAAATGGATTCATTAATTATGCCAGAATAAACAAACGAGGTGCTACAGATCTTTACTCACTTAAATCCACATTTCTCTCCGAATCCATCCAAACCCTGCGGCCTGAGGGACGTTTGTGAGGCTGAAAATCCAAAACAAATATTTTTTTTGTAGCAATCGGTTTGAGCAGAGCTGTTAAGTGAGAAATTGACCCAAAGGCAGTGCCACTGTAGCTCCTGTCACTTGAGAAATGAATTTAGTCCTGGCTGCTTGTTCCTGCAGTTCAGCCTGAAGTGTTTGTGTTTCTGACCCCCAAATGTTGGTCAGTGGTGCAGTTCAACAACCTGTAAAGCCTCCTACAGGTCTGAAGTAGAACATAAACACAAGAGACGAATGGCTCAGTCAATCACTGTAGTGTGGTGGTGATGTCTGCAGATCAGTTTTTTATATACACAATGAAGAGTAGAACCCCACCTAGGAATACATTTAGGGCTCAACTTTAAAATATTGTTTGTGTGTCTGTTGGTCGTTCCACAGCAACGGTCCAGACTGAAATATCTCAACAAATATTTGTTGCATTGCCATGAAATTTTGTACAGAGATTCGGGTTCCAAAGAGGATAAAAACTAGCCTGGACACAATTGTATAAACCTACAACCATTCAGAGAAATGAAACGTGTCACATGGGCTGTGATGGTATGGATATTTTCTTACCGTGGCGAAAAAGCAACACATTCCCACAGAACTGCAGTTGATGGTGGTGTGTAAAATGTGTGCAGCGTGACAGTGAGCCAGCAGCAGGCTGAGAGTGACGGTGCTGCTAATGAGAAGAGAAGGTCAGCAGTAAGTTGTCATTCTGACAGTAAATGTACAGTTCAGGTTACAGTGTGTCAGTTAATGAATGCTGCAGCTTCTCAAGACCAAGAAAAGTCTTGTCTGTTTTTTCCCAGCTGCTGGAAAACCGAGGGGGGGGGGGGGTTAGCCCTGAAGTATGCTGAGCAGGAAAGGCAAACGTTAAGCTAATGCTAATGCTAGCATTGTACCTTTGCAGTGTTGGATCTGGTGCAATCAAACCTTGAACAGCAGTGTCTTTATAGAGACGTGGCAAAATAAATCCACATGATTGTGGTTAATCCAACACGGAATGTCTTCTGTAGTTATTAATACATTTTTCTGCATTGAAAACAATTGTGGTTGTTAGCATTTTGTTCGCCACCCTCTGGCAATCCCATGATGCCTTGGTTTGAGTCTGCCGACCAATCAAAGGCTGCGCTCCTGACTTGTACACCAATCAGAGGCTGTGTCCTGGCTTGTCATGTGTGACAGTGCTGACAGAGCCCTAGAGATAGTCTGAGTATTCAATATATGAATTTTTTAAATAATATGAAATCTAATTAAATACTCTTCTTGCTTTCAAAGCTTTCATGTTTTGACATCCGGTTGCATCATACTGAAGCTGCAGTCGTTACACATTATCAACTGATCATAGAGATACTGAAGTATTTCTCTCATCTCTGCATTTATTGTATTACTCTGCACAATTCCTGACAAGCAGGGTAAAATCAAATGTAAGTGAACCACAGAGACCCCCACCCCCACCCCCCAAGACAGAGAAGATTTGGGTTTCAGTTTCAGCTGGCTCTCAGAGAGCGTGTTCTTAGAAACTCAGCCGTCCCAGCAGACCTTTGGGTCGTGTGATGTTAGCTTGGTAGCTTGGCAGTAGTGTGTGTGTCTGTTCAACACCCTTGAGGCTGCACAGGAAGCTTTCAAAGATTCCCTCCCTCCTTGCCTCCCCCACTCCCTGCTGCCCTCCCTCCTCCTCTCAGCTCACATCTGCGACTGTTTAAAAAACTAATTGTGCACTTGTTGCACAAACGTGGTTGTACAAATAGGTTCAGAAGATTTTAATGGACAAGAACGGGGATAATAAAAGTGTCACCAAGGTTAGTCTACGGTTTATTGGCACTTATCCAGTGCTTTTTAACACTGCCCCTCCATCTGGCCTGATATTAATTACGCGGCTCATTGATTTATTGATCATTACACTGTCACTGCAATCTGATGACTTCCTAGACATCGAGACAACAATAAATACAGAGCACTGGGGGCATCTAGATACCATGATGTTCATGTTTATAAATGCCAAGGCTTAATAAACATGAACGGTATGATAAAATGGTCTTGTGTAAAGCATTATAATCATGTCTTCTATCCTGATAATATGACATAAGCATAAGGAGCCTATGCATTTCTTCTCTTATCCAAACTGCAATTGTTAGCATGATTGCTACTAGCTTACCAGGATGTTAGGACACCAGAATTTCAAACTTCAATACAAAACCAGTATAAAGAATCAGTATCATACCTATTTTGATATATTTTTCTTTTAAAACAGTGCAGTGCAGGGACAGAAAAAGTCACTGAACACTGGTTTTGCTTCGAGCCAAATTTCAGGCAGGATAATAAAGACTAAACTGATCAGAGGACTTGAATGAGCTCTGATAATTTTTAATAACTACCTACATTATCGTGTAAGATTTCGAGTTACATTAGAAAAATTAAGGTTGAGACAGGAAGTGTGTATTATTTCCCCACTGAGTGGAGTTTAGACTCACATTAGCAGCTCTGTTCTGTTCCTTATTCAATTTGGGGAAGCTTACACTCCAGTTAACCCTGTTACAAGAGATTCAAAATGAAGAGTTGTTTGAAAATACAAACTATAGGGGAGACCGGGGGCAATTGCAACATTTTTACATTTTAATTCATAACCTACAGACTACTTGAAATACACTCTTCATCTTATGGTGTAAGAAATATATGTGCGCTAATTAATAAATACAACTAATATATTTTCACTAATAAGGACAAGACTATAATATAATATCCACCTTGGTGGGTGCAGGTGTAACAGTGGTTAAAGGCAATTATAACACAATAATAATGACATTATTGCTGTTGTATGAAATTTTTAGGGCCTTTAAGTTAAGGACCTTTAAGTTTAGGACATTTAAGTTTGTACATTGGCCCATGTGGCTTGGAGGCAGTTGTAACACCAGTCTTGCAGCCATGATAGAACTCTGCCAGCTAGTAACGCACAGTTTACTGCACATTAGCATAGTTTGTTCATGTTAATTTTTAACCAATAACCATAAGTGATGGAAGTTTAAATCCACAGTCATCTAAACTTAAGGCAGCAAAGGGAGAAGTAGCTAAAAAGTAAGAAGAGAGAGAATCTTTGACACAGGTGACACAGAGTGTCATCACTCTACGTAGCTACAGCTAATAAAACTGGCTGGTGACTGGTTTCTGATTGAAGAAATTCAGTGTGTTACTATTGCTCCCAGTCTCCTCCCCATGGTTGTTCATATATGTTTTTCTATAGTAGCATAGTAACACTACTGTTCTTTTATTTCCATGTTTTCTACATGTTTCATCCTGGTGAGCATGACCTGTTAGCGTTAGCCTCAGTCTTTTAGCATGAAGGTACAGTAGCCATCAAAAGCGTATTGAATGCCCTCTTACTGGGTTTTCATTTTAAAATGAGCCAATTTGAGATCGATTCCACACAGAGTTGATGTTAAAGCTATAATATGTAACATTTCTAAGTTAAAATGTATAAAATACTAGATCTATGTCATACATTTTGTTGAGTTGTGTACTTACATGATCACAAATGTTTCCAAAAATGGTCGAACCCAGAAAAAAATCAATATTTTTTCAAAGTAACAGTGGATTTCCCACTAGCTGCTTCTTAAGGAAACATCAGAGCAAAGAAGGGAGTCAGGGAACATAAAAACATAACATGAATAAACCTTCATTATATTACGACATCTGTGAACATGATTTCTCCCTGAACCCCTTCAGATAGATTTTCATCAGCTATGATGGTTGTTTAACAATGAAGATCACTCCCATGATCCCCTTTTGCTATTGTTTTAATGTGAGCGAGACCCTTGGTGACAAAAATTTACATAATGTGCATTTAATTAGCCAACAGTAGCGAGCTACAGCTAATAAAATTGGCTGCCGACAGCCAATAAAAATTGCGGTTGCTGGGTTAAAATGAGAAGCCTGCCTCAGTAAATGTTAAATGTTAAATCTATCAACAATGTCAATGTAAACTGCATGTATGCACACACACATGTGCAGTTATAAAATGGAAAGCTGGTCATGCAACAGTGAGCTAATGGTCAATTTGTTAAATCTTTGTAGCAGCCACCATTCATCACTTAAATATGGACTGTAAATATGCACATTTTACCATATATAAATAGATATGAGTCATATTTACAGTAAAGGTAAGCTAGCGAATCTAATTTCTAGTGTTTCCAGCTGAAAAAGGATGTTAGTGTGGGTGATAAGAGAGGGGAGCGGTAGTTGTTTCAGAGGAAACATAGAGGATGACTCAGAAGAACTGGATGTTAGCCTGCATCGCTCCTGCAACACCTTCTTCACCCTTGTTATTGCTGCGGGCGGTGAACCGAGGGAGAGTAGGAATATTTTAAAGTCTGCATTGCTGCTCATTTTACTTTAAAATCCGTGAAATTAAAGGTTTTGTGTGATGTCTTTCACCTATTGGCACTGTCTGCAGTTTGAGAATGTAGAGCTTTTCGCACAAGGATAGAAAGAAAATTCAAAAAACCGAGGCACTCAGGAAGTAGAAAAATAAAAAGCCTTTATTAAGTCATGGCTTTGTTCTGATTAAAAATGTCGACATGTTTAATCAGAACAAAGCCATGACTCAATAAAGGCTTTTTATTTTTCTACTTCCTGAGTGCCTCGGTTTTTTGAATTTTCTTTCTATCACTTTTTGATCTCCACACCGAAGAGCACCAAAAGCACACTTTTTCTACACCCAGCAGCACTCCATGCGCCGTATGCTGTACTTTTCGCACAAGGTTCTGGTTTTCTTGGATAAAACTGTTGTGGCAAACATCAGCTCCCTTTTTACACAAAGGAAGAGTAATGGGATGTTGCTGCAAAGATAAGAGACAAGTAATATTTCATTTTGTTGGTTCAGTGTAAACAGGTATGTGACATGACATGAAGAACAAAGAAACAAATGTGGCGCTGTAGCAGACAGGGTTGGACTGTGCCGTTCCCTTTGACATGACACTATCCTGCAGTACACTGAGTCAGTGTTTGTAGTCGTGTTGTTGCGTGCTGCCAGCTCCCTCAGGCTGAACATTTTCTCTCTCCCCTCCATGCTGAGCTGCTGCTGCCTCTGCTTGCTGCTGCTCTCTTTACAGAGTCTGTGGGAAGCTACTAGAATGACTTCAGTGTCGGCTGCAGCTGCAGTCGGTCCCCAGAGACTTGCTGTCTGGGGGCACGTCATCTCTGCTTGGTCTCATGAGCACATACATGCTGGAGATATGCAGAGAGGCAGTAAACAATCTGTCATCTTAGAGACACGTGTCAGGCAGAGGTTAGACCAGGTAAACAGTTGGGTATTGAAGCAAAATACAGTTTGAGTTCCAAACAAACTGTACCCTTAGCATGGCAGTGGCTGGTTTTAGACTGTATTTTATGTAGGCAAAGTTATTGTATGGCTACATTGATCATGAGCCATTAGTGTTTTATTTTAATGTGCTGATGCATAAACACCTTCTCACTAACCAGGCTGTCACCCTGCCTTGTTTGGACTCACCCACACTATAGATATTGTTAATATTTGTGAAAGTATAACAGTGTTTTGTGTTGGTTTGTAGCTTATTTTATACAAAAAGGCAATTCAAAGTATTTTACATGAACTGCAATGCATTAAAACATTGTGGGAAATATGCTTATTCACTTTCTTGCAGTATTAGATGAGAAGATGAAGAAGAATTCAACCAATTAAAAATATATTAACCGATAGGGCTGCGCAATTAATCTAAATATTATCGAAATTGCAATATGGCCAAGTATAATATCCAAATGGCAGAAGCTGCAATTTTTTTCTCTGGATGTAAGAAACACCAAAATTTTCATGCACAAATAATCATTCCCACTAATTGATTTACAGCTGCACAGTTACTCTAAATTATATTGAAATTGCAATATGGTTTTCTGCAATTTTCGAATCGCAGGAGGTGCAATGTTTGTTAAAGGCAAAATGTGTGTCTAAATTCATGAATGTCATGAGGCAGAGATGTCCTGTCCTATGAATCAGATTCTACCGACTCTACAATTGCAGTTTCAGTCAAAATAATCGCGAGCAGATATTCTTTCCAAAATCGTTCAACCCTGTCGTGAATTATAGTCACAATATTTGTGAAAATAATCATGTTTCCTCATGGTTTGTTTTGTTTTGCCTTGTTAGTAAAGAAATGGCAGCAATTGATCCTCATTTGACATTGTGTTACAAGAGTAGTTGTTTCGATCGAGAGCCTTATTGTTTTATTATTCTCTTTGTTTAAATTGTTTGTGCTTCATAAGTCATTGCTTCACATAACTAATGTGCTGCTAGAATTGTTTAAATAAAACTTAAACTGAAAAAAGGTGTACGTTTTGTATCCTAATAAATACTAATGATTAATTGATGATTGATTGTCAACATGTTCAACTATTGGTGAAGGAAAATGCTAGACTGTATTTAAAAATTTACAACCCTACAAAGGAAATAAGTCTCCACACACTGGATTTTAGCTCCCAAAAGATTTATACTCTCATATCTGTCAGTCAGCCAGGAGAGGATTATCTCAGCCAAGAAAAAGTGCAGCACATAACCCCTCGTCAAACCAAAACTTGTTGTTTTTTTTTCAGTTCTGTTTGCGTTTGGATTATACCAGGGTGATACCAGGGTGTTTTTAATTAGTGAGCTTTTGACAGAGCCAGGCTAACAGTTTCTGCCTGTCTCTGGTCTTTCTGCTAAGCTATGCTAACTAGCTGCTGGCTGCAGATACGTCTTCACAATACAGATGTGAGATTAGTATCGATCTTCTCTAATCAGCATGTTTCCCAAAACACCACGGTATTTTGCCTACATTTCTTGCAAGTATTAATAAGCAGAGAGTTGCTCATTAAAACTGATTTATTCATGTACAGATGCCGTGTCTGTATTAGAGCTACAATTTGGACAATTCATGGGATGTCAACCGCTCACTGAAACACATATGCTAATGATGGTCTCCCTGCTGAGTTTGTTTTGCCCATTTGTAGGGCTCGCAGCCTTTTTCTTTGGCGCAGCGTGTCCTCGTCAGTGAGACAAACAAGGGCAGCATCACAGTGACAGAAGTGTCATGGAAAAGAGCAGGGTGGCCCGCTGATGGATTCACAATGGCCCATTTTTTCCCTCTATTTCTCTTCTCTTCTTTTTTTTTCTTCTCAACTAGATGAGGACTACGTTAATGGAGACAGGAAATTAAAAGCAGTGATGGAAAGGGTGTGTGTGAGAGGTTGAGTAGAGTAAAGGAAGATGGATTAAAAGGTGTTGAGACGTAGATAAAGTAAACCAACAAGAATAGATGAGAACAAATGACCTTCTATACCAGTGTTTCTCAAATTTTTTACACCGTGTACCACTTCAGAAAATAATGAGTTCTACAAGTACCACCTTACTGTTTGACGCTGCTTGGCACAGGCAGCTACTGGTGCATTTTCAATAACCACTAGCACATGTGCTCAATTCACTGTTGTCCACTTTATTTTCAGCACGGCTGCTCAAAATATGTTCCTCCTGGGCTGCATTTCTCTTCACAGTTGTGTATGTCTGGAGCCATGTTTGCAGTGTTTTTGTACCATCCGTTCTCAGTCTTTACATTTCACTTCCGCTTACGATCTCGCCAACACAGTTTAGCTCGGAACTACCGGCAATCAGGCTGATATTAAAACAAAAACAGAAGTTATTTTAAAATTGCATTTCAGTAATCTCACATTTTATGTATTTTCATTTGAAATTTTGTTGTATTTTGATAGCTTGTAGCTTTTCAAAACTATTTCTGACAATTGTCCGTGCACCGTACCCCTCTAGTCCCTGTCCCCTTTTCCTCAAGAGGCTCTTGCCTTTTGCCAGGCCGCCATTGTAAATAAGAATTTGTTCTTAATGACTTGCCTGGTTAAATAAAGGTTAAATAAAAATAAAACCAGTAGAGGCGGCTCGTGTACCACCGGTGGTACACGTACCACAGTTTGAGAATCCAGGTTCTGTACCATTAGTGCAGTTTTTGCTACATCTTTTAAAAATGTTTAATATTTAATGAATTATAACATACATGTGCCATACGACCACTAAATAACATTAATAGAACTGCAGCGATTAATAAATTTATCCATTTTTAGTCGACTGTATGTAAACTTGTGGACAAAACAGGACATTTTAGGACATCACCTTGAGCTCTGGGGAATCAATATTTATCATAATGACATTTTGCCGACCAAACAACTCCATTAACTCTAATTGAGAAAATAATCAACAGACTAATCAATAATTAAAATAATCATTTGCTGCAGCCCTAACAGCAATAATTGCCTGGTTTTAACATTAGTCACAGATTATAATCACAGTGTCCTCAGTGGCAACTTCAATCTAACTTCAATCAGTGGTTGAATCTTAAATGTACATTCACACACACTCAGTTCTGATTGTTAATTTGAGACGTCTGTGTCGCAGCGCGGTCAGTTATATGTCGGCTCTGTGGTGTGCCGCTGTACATAAATGCCACACTGTGATTTGTGCTGGGCTGAGGAGAGATCTACGAGATAACAGCTCTTCAGTCAATACAGGATGCTGAGCTCAGAGACTCAGATGTCAGCACCTTAAAGCTGTCATGTCCTTTTTTTTTTTCAGCCAGTAGTGCTGAGCCAGATGGTATGTCTGCAAAAGGCAATGCGGTGAGAATGCCAACGGTCCTTTGTTTTTCAGTATAAACTGGCTCTAATCTGGATTGTTCACAGTTTCCCCCCATTGTTTACACACATTTTCTGAACCTTTGGCTCGTTTTGTCAAAACTCTAAACACAAAAACCAGAAACACAAAATGCAAAACTCAAAAGAAAACAATGCATTCAAAACTGTTTCAAAGCTGATCTCTTTTTGGCATCAAAATGACACACACATACCATCATTGATTTTTCTACTCTTCTGTTGAATCATTCACTCTTTTGACAAAAGTCTAAACACGTTCTTACTCGCCAAGACACATTTTGGGAACTGTGTGTAGTGTTTTAGAAAAAGTGTGATTTAGATTTGAAAAGTGTAAAGCAAGAATTGTGCTTGTAATTTTGCCTGATTTAGAGAGTCGGTACATGAGTTTCAGGTTTCAGTGATTGTGTTGATTGTGTAAAAAAACTGTGAAAAACTGTAAAATATTTAATGTATTACAAGCTCAAAAAGTTACAAATACTGTATTTTTTGGCATTTTTCAGTTTTTCCTTACTCTTTAGAGGGTCTACAGGACAGGGGCTGTCGCACACTGTGTGCATGAATCATGCTAACACAAACCCTTTTCTTTGCTCTTCCACAGGACTTGGTGTCTGAGCGCAGGCTGGCCACAGTCCTACAGCAGCAGTGCAGTGGAGCAGGGAGCTGTCCGCGGTGCTGAATTCATCAGCTAACAGAAATCCCCAGTGCACACTCATGTGCTTGGGCCGCTCCTGATACCTCCCATTCCTAGCAGCAACTGACCACCACCTCCACATCCAAGATGGACGACGACGGGCGTTACAGAGATGGCCGCTCAGATTTCATCCGCGGCGCCAAGGACATTGCCAAAGTGGCCAAGAAACAGGTCGGCAAGAAGGTGGGGCGCAGCGTGGACAAAATGGCCGACGAGTACACCAAGCGCTCCTATAAACGCTTCGAGGAGGAAGATGATGATGAAGACTACGCAGGCGTG
>JAJHUR010078249.1:0-11227 GCA_027495735.1 Lutjanus campechanus | reverse complement strand
AGAGGAGGGTAGGCTGTTTGTTTCTGACTTAGCCTGACTTATGCCCACTTGGACTCAGGTGCAGTCAAAGGTCAAGGTCACTGTGACCTCGTGTCCGTCTCATTCTCATGAATGTAACATCTCAAGAACGACTTGAGGAAATTTCTTCAAACTTAAAAAAAAAAGATAATAATGCACACCTTGAGGAAATTTCTTATAGGTTTGGTACAAATGTCCACTTGAACTCAGATTTGCAGCGGTAAAAGGTCAAGGTCACTGTGACCTCATGTGCTCCCCATTCTTGTGAATGCAACATCTCAGGAAAACCTTCAGGGAATTTCGTTATATCAGACAGAAACAGCTCAAGGATGAAGTGATTAGAATTCGGGGGTCAAATGTCACTGTGATTTTAACAAAACACATTTTTGTCAAATTCGTGAGATGACGGCATTTTAGATCCCAAAGCTCAACTTCACTGTGACTTCATAATGTTCAGCAGTCCACCTGTCCTCTGTAAGACAGCATGTTTATCACTATAAATTATTCTCTAGAATCATACATGTGACAACTCAATTTTAACAAAAAAAAATACACTTCTTACACCTTATACCTTTCATTAAATTCCTTTAAAGTCTTCACTACAAAGGTAAGTCTGTACAGGCATGGAGGTAAACTGTGAGTAAGTAATTCTAGTTTTCTGTACATTCAAATTAACAAGAAACTGCAGCTGTCAGATTAAAGTAGTAGAGTACACGGTTCAATATGATGTAAAGTGTCTGATAAATTTGTGGCAGCAGGTGGAATCAGTTGTGACGATGCCCGTTTCATCTCACCAATCACCTCTCCGGTCACAAAGACGAGGCTGACGGCGCAGGCGAAGTAAAGCTTCTTTCTGGCCAAACGTCTCGTGTCGCTTTCCGGCTCCGACATCGTGTTCGTCTCCTGACAGAACCCGTCAGCATGCCAGAGGCCGTCCACACTGGAGGCATCCTCGCTCAGCTCTGACGACGAGTCTGATTGCTTTTCCTCGGGACAACTCGTCCTGAGAGAAGAAAGAACTGATTAGTTTCCCTTGGAATTATCTTAGATTGACTGATTAAATATGTACGTAAGTAAATTAAAAACCATCTGTGCCAACACTGAGTGTGTATCAGAGGATAAAAAGAATAAAAACATACCATATAAGAGGCTCCAAATGAGTCTCAATCAGATGTTGTTTCTCCGGATCCATTGATAACTCCATATTCTCAGATGACTACACGTCAGGGACTCCCTTTAAGTTTAACTAGTGTTTAAGTGAATCTCGCCACCTGCTCTCACACATGTTGTCTAACAGGGGTGGAGCACAACAGTAGCCAATGAGAGGTTACCAAAAGCAAACTGACAACTTTATGACATTTCCATTACCACCCAAGTTTATTTGATCAGCCCAACATTAACTTTACAGAAACAAACAAGTTTTGAAACATGTAACTGTTGGCAGAATGAAAAAATACCCAGGAATGTTGAGATAAAACAAAATATATATACATTTTTGCATTTTAATCTTTGATCAAACAAGTCAAACATGAAGAAGAAGAAAAGAAAATCCCCCTTAAATGTATTCAGGCACTTTTGTGAAGTGTGATTTCTGTTACTCAAAATATACAAAACTGACTTTTACACAGAGTTCTGGGATTGTTTAAACTTTACATAAATAGACTGTTGAACAGTTTGTCAAAGTCACTCCTTGTTCAAGAAAAAACAGAAGAAAAAAAAATGCACCAATGTAAAGAGGCACAAACAAACATTCCTCCACCCAGCACAAATAAAAAATATACGTAAACATGATGAAAGATTACATAATTTAAGGCGTTATCTTAATATACACTCAATTTGTCATAAAACTTCAGATCAAAAATATATATCTCTGAATTTACATAAAAAACACGATTCCTGTATTAAGCATAATATCACGAAACATGCACACAATATATCTTCTCACGCACCACAGTGAGATCGCCGTCTTTAAAAGAAGGTCTTGACACATCTGGATCATCTGGATTACATCGACAGGTTAACAAGGAAATCAGAGAATTTGGCCATAAATCGAGTCAGTAAGTTGTTTTGTTGTTGAGCCACTAACAACATTGGATTTAGTGTGAAGTTTGGCAAGTGTCCGTAGCAAAGTTTGTTGTAGGCAACTGGACTTCATAGAGTTCTTGAAGACGTTTCGCCTCTCATCCAAGAGGCTTCTTGAACTGAAGAAGGATGACTGAGAACCTACACAGACATTTGGCAAGTGTGTTTTTCAGAAAATAACGATTTTGCACCTAATAAATTATTTTTTTTCTTGAGGTCACCTTACGAGCAGATACAGTGAATTAACTCTCTTAAAAGATTTTGTGAGTTTTGCTAGCATGGAGCTGGAGCCAGGAGGCAGTGAACCGAGCTTAGTATAAAGACGGGCGACAGTGGGAAACAGCAAGCTTGTCTCTGACCAAAGTTTTAAAAATCCCCCAACAAACACCTAAATTTCACTAATTAACATGCTTTACCGAATGTCCTTCATTCAATCTGCAGACAAACATCAAGCTGCTCCACCCAGTGCTTCCATGCAGGACATCTTCAACTATAACACACGTTGGAAACTTTACGGTGACGATATGATTCCAGAAAGTTAGTATTTAAAGTTAATTTTGAACCAGGCAAGCTTTACCCCTCCCTGCTGCTAGCCTTTATGCTAAGCTAGGCAAATGACCTCCCGATGCAGGCTCCATACTTAATGCAGCTTACTGTCATAACTGGAGTTACCATAATTAGCAGTTTCTGACAAGCAGCAAATTTTTTATTTCTGAGAAGCTACTGTGAGGACCCCAGAAAGTGAGTTTTAGAGGTGTTCAAAGGTGTATTTTTTAACAGAGTCGGGCTTGCCATTTTCCCCTGAGCTACGCTAATAGGTTATAAGCTAACGCTAACATCCGAATTACCTGCAACTGTCGGTCTTCAACTTCCAATTTAGCGCTTAATAACATGGAGATGAAGGAAAATCAAAAAACGGACCCCTCAGTCTTAAGTTCAAGGCGATTAAACCCAACTAGGGATGTTAATGATTAATCATTAATCAGTGAATCGTCTGACAATATATGTTTTATGTATAATTTCTCCAGAGCTCACAGGTTTTTGGTTTTTTTTTAATAATTTGATTCGGTCTGCTTGTTAGAAATGGCAGTAATCGAGCTCCACTTGACTTGGTTTTGTTTGGTGGAGCCGTTTGTTGAGTAAGGACAGGCGGACGAGAGCAGCCATTTTGGCCAAAAGCCTTATTGTTTAATTATTCTGTTCATGTTTAAATAAAACTTTAAAAAGACGTGTTTTGCATCTTAGGAATTATTATCAATTATCAACCATCAGTTTGGGAAAATGCACAAAAACTGCAACTCTACACCCAACTTTATGAGCATGTTGCTATATTTTCAATGTACAGTATTCTCAGTAGTGAGAAAGTCAGAGTCAAAAAACATCAATGCGGGGAATCTCATCAAACTTTCGGAATGAAATAAGTGTTTCTCCCAAAATGTTGAATTATTTCCACAATGCCTGTCTGTTATTTTATTAATTCTCGTCAGGCTATTTACAGGCAGTGGACACAGTTTGACATCCAAACATTTAAAATACACAGTTTGGTTTAGTCACAAAATAGTTTACTTTTGAGTAATATGACTGGAAATCTACATCCTTTCAATAAGCCTATTGTTTTATTTCTACAATGAGTAATTATGTGCAGTATGACTGAACACCTCGTAAGTCTCCAAGTGGTTGACCTCTATTAATCTGAAAAGCCTGAACCAGCCTATAATGTTGCTTTAAAGAAATATTAAAACATTTCGGACCCAAGTGGCAGCTTTAAGATTTTAAACATGAACTTGGATATTAAAGTGCACGTGAAAAATATTTATTCCAGAGCTTTGATCTGCATGGCTTTGTCATTTGTCGCTGCCCAGAATTCAAAAATGATAAGTAAAAAAATAAATATCAGATTGGATCAAAGACAAACCCATCAGCACTTTAAAAAAAAACAACAACTATGGCACAATCAAATCGCTGTTTGATTCAAAAACAAATATGTCTCTGAGATTAACAGGTTTCGTCTAAGTCACCAAAAGTTTCTGAGAAAAACAACCACATTCAAACCCATTATTTATACACAATTTATACTCAATACAGCCACGCGGTTTAATTACACAGTCCGGACTCTGAAGGACTCCACTCACTCATTTCAGGGTGGATCAGGGCCCCGAGGTGCCGTTGGTCGCATGAGGTTGAATCACAATCGGTACATTCTCACCTGGAGTTGAGAAAAACAGACGATTGTTAATGACTTTTACTTATTTCTCAGCAAAAGCAGTAAAAACAGAGCTGTTTGTTTGAAATGTAGACATTATTTTTATATCTATAGAAAACTAAGATTTTATCATTTAAACTGAAGCTGAAACAAGAGATACATTCAGGCCTCCCTCCTCTAAAACCACTCCCCCAAATCACACTGTCGCACACTGAGTACTGTCGCAGGTTTTCAACTACGTCATGACTCAGTCACATGAAAGAGAACATCTAACATTACAACATATATTATTATTGAATTTAAACAGCAAACACATGGCCATTGTTAGTGCTCACAATTGTCAAGATAGCGTGTTAGTTTTGGGAAATTGTAGCTGCACTTTCTCTCTCTATAGCTTTAGCAATATACCTGCTTCAAGCCTTGTGGAAGACAAGCACCATGAGTACATGGGTAGAGAGGTTTGTATACAGGCAGGTAGGCCATCCAACCATTTCATTCAGGCCAAATGAAATGACTGGAGGGGCTCAACAATAAGGACTGCCTGCTTACCATGTTGGGCAAGTAAATCTTGCAACTTCACCTGCCTAACTGGGCAAGTGGTAAAAAATTAATTCAACTCTACAACTGATTTTTCATGCAAAATGTCAGAAAGCCCCGTTTTCACCAACTCAAATATGGAGATTTACGTTTTTCTTCATTTATTATCATATTAAACTGAGTATCTTTGGGACAAGACATTTAAAGACATCACCCTGGACTCTGAACTGGGGCGAACATTGTTCACTGTTCCCTTTTCATTTTATTGACGCTGCAGCCCTATATTAACCATGACTATTCTTTTATAACATTATTTTATAACCGCTAATAAAACAATTTATACAGGAGCTGGGAAAGGCTGCGACAGCACAAATACTGGATCTTTCTTTCCTTTTTTGGGAGTCAAAGCATTTGATTTATTGATTGCTGTCAAGGTGAAGAGAGAATTTCAACAAATATAACAGAAAATGCTTCTAAAATACATTACAAACTCTAACTTTTAGTAAGTTATCTGAATACATTTTCCACCACTGGAATCAGGTTTAGGATTTAATGTGGTGAACAAATCCTTCCTTGAAAATAGCATAATGGTGTGAAGAACCATGTCATACTGGGACAAGTACACAGAAATATTCTTCAAATACTTTACATTTGTTAGTAGATTACACAAAATTGAGGAACATGTGAATGAACGCTTAAACAAAACAACAGCTTGACATGGAACAAGCAGCACAAAAAGCCTTAAACCAATAATACCAGTTTTGGTGACACACAGCTTCAAACTGCAGTCACTTGAGATACTCAAGTATTTTGGCTTATGAACTGTTAACACAGTAATTGTCACTAAATGTGGTTTAGAACGTTCAAAAGAAAAGGCTGATTTATTTTATTTTTTTTAATTGACAGTGACCTCCATATTTAAGAAAATGTGAGAGAAGGTTGTTAACATGCGTATAGCAGAAATATTCTTTATCCTCATCAAATAAATCATCGAGTGGCTCCTCTGAAATTGTCTCAAATTTATGTGGGACCCCAACACCACCGACTGAGAACCACTGCTCTTTATATTAAACATTTTTGTATACGATTTTTTCCACTTCGCTCAAGATTAATAACATCATCAACAGTGATAAGTGCAAGCAAGCAAAGCTATTAATAAGTAAAAAAGGAACACAGGACAAAAAAGCGTAGCTGACTTTGGGACTTCAGCACTTTTAGGAATATCAGTGTTTCCCACAAAATGGGGAATAAACTTTGGCAGCCATTAATATACCTGGATGAACTGCCCAAATTAAGTCTGTGTGTGGGAAACTCTGAGGGTATTAATTCAATCAAGCAAAAATGTTAGTATGTGATTTAGCAAATACACGGTCCGCGTCGGTGGTGTTAGAAGCTGCCAAAACATGAACTCCTCCACAGTGAATCACTGCTTCAAGCTCTGCCAGATGTTAAGCGAAGCAGCAGTCAGCTGGGGACAGGTGAACTTTACCTGAAGAGGTGACAGCGTCACCTGAAGTGTCGCTAGGGCTCGGCTGAATAATTATTACGTGGTCTCCAGCTGTGAAACAAAATTTAACACTGAGCAAACCCACGTTTCTTTCTAAGAAGATGACTCATGGTCATGGCATGAAGCACACACACACAAAAAGACTAAATATAGAGAACAGGATCTGGGAAAGATTTACAGAAATTACATTTTGGGAAACACTTATTCACTCTCATTCAGAGAATTTCAACACTCTTGTATCTGTACTGTAATTATGAAGATAAAGACAGTAGATGGTTGGTTGAGATAGGCACAAAAAAACTGCAAAAAGGAGAAAAGAGCGAGGCTGGCTGTGTTCAAAAGTAACAAAGTCCCTCTTCCAGCAACTCTAAATCTCACTAATATATATGTTTGTTTAATTTCTACCAAAACTGAAATGTAACAACAATTTACTGTCTTGCCAGGGGTTATTTGCTGGAGTATTTCTCCAGTGACTTTATGAAGTCTCAGCTGTAGGGCTGCTCCTTAATAGTCGACTAAACCCACTGAAGTCTTGGTTAACCAAGTCATCATTCATCCGTTAGTCACAAAAAAGGGGGAAAAAAGGCCTTAAATTCCATCTGCGCTTTGTTGTTTGGCCCGGAGCAACATGGACCTTTTCTCTTGCAAAAATCACTGGCACAGTGCTGCTAAATGTGCTGCAGCTGCCAGCAGCTAGTTAGTTCAATTAGTGGCCCTATTAGACTGAGACACAACATCCAAGACCAATGGAGACCAGCTCAGTGACTGGGAATACAGTGTCTCAGATGATTTAATGTTACAGTGCCTCCAACCAGGACTGTGACCCCGGGGACGATGAAGACACAGCAGGTTCAGGCAGGGACAGGACTTGTGAAGTGGTTGAGGAGGAGTTTATAGCAGGTTGATTTTTGAGTCGTGTTGATATCCGCGAGTATTTGTTTTTGTGAAGTTAGAAGTTATTTATCCCTGTGTTTTGAACAACAAAGTTATATTCTGTTAAAACAAATTAGCTAAATGTTCTAAAAGTTTTTGCTGATTGCTGGACACATTCAGAATCATTACTGCTTTTGTCATTAGCATTTGACAGGCAGCTCGCTTTGTGCCACAAAGATATCTATCTAAATAATTTAATTAATATCATAAACATGTGATGACAAGTCGACTGTTGGCTTTAAATGACAACAACAAGTCAATTTTAAAAAATCTATGGTGGGGGCAGCCCTACTCATCTGGTTACTTGGCAGAAAGACTTTTCACTTTGCCCTCCGTTTCAAGTCTTTATGCTAAGCTACGCTAACCAGCTGCTGACTGTAACTTTATATTTAGCATATTGACTCAAGGATATTATCAGTCTCCTCATCCAACAATTAGCAAGAGAAGGAATAAGGCAAAAAAAAACTTTAACTATTCCTTTAATCTCCCTCAGGATTAACTGTTCATTATAAGACTCTCTGAAATCCTGAAACTTCTGAAAATAAGCTGCCGTTCAGAAATCAAGAAACTTAAATTTGCCCCCAAAATTTCACTGTTACATGTCCATGTTTACTCACTCGCCAACAAAGTGTTATTTCCGCTACTAATCACAACAATATACATTTAAATCAGTTTAAACTGCTCTGCAAAAGAACTTGTACTCATCCTGTCTGCACTAACAAAGTGGGTGAGCAAACAGCATGAAGAACTTCCTACTTTACTCATCTTACCACAGAGGAAAAGGTTCAAATGTACTAGTGAAATCCAAACTGATGAGATTTTGAAATACTAAACCAACTGAAAGAGCAGCTTTTATTTTCAATCTAAGTCATGTTCACATCTGATGTATGAGACATCAACTTGCCAGTGTAACATGTGATTTTCCAGACGTTGGACTGTTTTATTTGTGCACAAGCTGACTTGAATCCAAAGTCCCTCACCTGCTTCGTGTTCTCTGATCTCTGCCTCAAGGTCCTCAGGGTCCACATACACGAAATGATCATCCTCTTCTGATGCTTTGCACTTCCCGCAGCAGAAACAGCAGCAGCAGAAACAGCAGCAGCAGGTGAAAATACTACAGCACACCACAAGGGCCTGAACACAAGGGAAAAGACATTCACTCATTCACATTACATTTACATTTCATTCAATACATTTTCATGCAAACATTCGTTGATTTTTCACTTGTTGCACATGTAGCCTTTTCAAACCACATCCGCTCACCTTGAACCAGCACTTGGACATGAGGAAGTAGTATTTGACGCCCTCTTCCCCAAACTGCTCTGCAGCGTAGAGGCCCATGGATCCATACTCGTCGTAGATCTTCCTCTTGTTCTCGTCATTGAGGATGGAGTTGGCATTGTTGATCTCCTTGAATTTCTCAGCAGCTTCCGGGTTGTCTGGGTTCTTATCGGGGTGATGCCTCAACGCCAGTTTCCTGAGGGGGAAATTGATTCATCAATTTTAGTGATTTTTTAAGGGGAAAAAAAAGTCAAAATTCTCTGATTCCAGCTTCTTAAATGTGAATATTTTTGGTTTCTTTACTCCTTTATGACCATAAACTGAATATCTTTGGGTTGAGGACAAAACGAGACATTTGAGGATGTTATCTTGGGCTTTGGGAAATACTTATTTTCTTACATAGACCAAAGAACTTATTGACTAATTGGGAAAATAATCGAAAGATTAGTCAACCACAAAAACCTATGCTACTCAGTGGTCTGCACCACACACGTCCCTTTCCTGTTGTGCAGTGAAAACAAGCTCTGTAGTACCAGACCAGTCAATACATGCAGTGTACTGTGCTTGTTGATTGAAGCAAATCAGAACAGCCTTAGTAATGGTGTATCTAAAGTTTATTCTGTGAAAAAAAAAAAAAATGTCCCTACCATTAAAGATCTACTTTTACAATGGAGTTTGGTATGACAGTCTGTCCACTCACAAAGGGTAGAGGGTATTTTAATGGTGATAATTCATACAAATTGAGCTGACCTACCTTGTAATAATGAACCTTGTGAACAGCATAAAGTGGCATATGAAGAGGGGCTAAAAACATCTGGGTTCTATTTGTCTGGGTGGCTTAATAAACACAAACTGCTATCAAAATAGAGACCACAGATCTGTTTCGCCCAACTCCGCCCACCCCCCCGCCCGGTCAGTCCAGGCGGACAGGTCCAGGGCTGAATTTTATCACTGTCCCCACCAAGTTGGGTTAGGGTTAGGGTTAAAAAACATTGGGATTTTAGATCCCCTATCACTGCTAAAGTGACAGTTCACCCCCAGATCAAGAAAATACAAATTTCTCCTGTAGTGACAGAATTCCTGCAGGGTATCGTCCTTGGTTCACATACCTCACACACAAGAAGGAGTGTTCACATACCACACACACAAGAAGTGTTCATACACACAAAAAGGATGGAACACCAGGTGGCTCACCCAGGACCAACTGATGATGAGTTGCTTATTTTCACACAAAGATGTTGCATATTTTCACACAAAGAACACATGAAGCCACGTTGATTGAGGGGGGTTAGACTTTTGCTGTGTTGTGAATTGTGAGAAAGCCCAGAAACAAGAAAAAATTATAACCAAAATGTTCAAGAGAGGAGGAGAGACTCTACAGAGCCTCCTATTAGTATATAAACAGGTGCATTGAGGTCCGTATTTTTTTTAGTCTAACCCCGGGTTTGACTCAGACTTGTTGATTTTTCTATGTCAGAGAAGTCAATAAACTTTGTATGGCTGAACTTGCTACTCCTTAAGTGATTTTTCCTTTTTTGTTAGTGATTTTTCATTTGATGATATGAACTTTGAAATAATGGTAAAAAAACTGAAGATTTTTAACAAGGTTGATAAGGTGTTGTGGCATCAAGCCCAGACCTTACTGGCCCTTCATCTGAGGCTTTTTGACACGACACTCCTCTAGTTTTGGTACAGAGTTTTGGAGGTATCAGTCATAGAGATGTGTGCCTTCTCTCTAATATAATCGAACTAGATGGCACTCTGCTTGTGGTGCTCCGAATGTCAAAAATACATTTGCAAAACTCTACAGAAATTCCTCCTTCCAGAAATCCTGACCCGGTTGATCAAGATAATCCATTGAGCAGTTTTATGTAAGAACTATTTTCTTGCTACAGTAGAGAGAAAGTAGGTCCTACTTGAAACTATTAGTCCTGAAGTGTTTGCTCAGTACTACATAAACAGATTAATTCACCATTATGAACACACCTGTATGCCTTTTTTATTTCTTCTGGAGTTGCTCCTTTCTCCAGGCCCAGGACTTTGTACAAGCTGTCTCCAGCTGTTGACATTTTACGCTGAGGTCTGTTTGGGTCCTCCATGATTCAGGATTTGACAGCTGTGACATAAAAAATACAAATACTTAATATAATTTCCTGACAGTATGAACAGACAGGAAAGCATGCTTCAAGCCCAGTCAGTCAGTGTTACTAATTATATAAACGATTACTTAGGTTAGTTAAGAAGAAAACACACAGGAGGACGTTTGTTTAACTCAAATATTTAACCGAGTTTACTTAAGTTCGTGTTAAACCCTGAGGGGTCAAGTCCCGACAAACTGCTAACTGACTTATGCTAACTGTTAGCTAACTTTAGCAGGTCTGCATGAGGAAGAAGTTAAAACGTACGTACTGGACAAATAGATATTGTTGTTGCTGGTCGAATCATAGAGTCCGAAATGTGTCCGTTGATCGTCTCAAAGTTTATCCCATGAACTGAAGCTGACACCCGTTTTCCTCTGACTAAACTTCTCTCCTCATGGACCGGGCAGAAACTTCAGAGGAGCCGCCATGGAGACCTCAGCGAAGAAACAGGAAGGAATTCTCATACGTCATTGGTCAGTTTGGTGCGCGCCCGGCTGCGTCTCAAATACGCAAGACGTAAAAATA
>JAJHUR010078246.1:0-17930 GCA_027495735.1 Lutjanus campechanus | reverse complement strand
TTTTTTTTCTTCACATCCTGTAACAAACTTTTCTCATTCCTGCCAACAGTATACATTTACTGTCTAGTTACTTTCTGCTGGTGCTTCACTAATCAATAATTCTTCAAAGCAGAAGCAGCCCTTTAACACTATTTTCTGCTGAGCTGGGTGAAGCAGTTGGCCACGTCAGGAGAAAATGAGGGTTTATTATAGCTTTGGTTTTATCTTGTTGTGTTTGACCATTAGCTTTATCAGTTGTCATAATATTGTTCTCAAAGATGGTTTCTGTCGTTTTGGTTAGTTCTTATCACACCCATGTTTGTTCTAGTGTTCATTTACCTCGTCAGTTTGGTTTTATTAGAGTTATTTGATGCTATAAAAAGGGCATTAAAGTCGATTGACAGCTGAGCTTTGCTCGCAGTAGAGTTGTCCAGCTGTATAGGCGGGAACTCAACACCATGGCTTCAACCCACAGACTTATTACAGAACTAGACAGGGCATTGCTGCTCTGATACTGCAGCAAAACATTCCTCACCGCCCCAAAAAGCATTTTCCCTCACAGGCCACCATTATAGAAGAGATGTCTGTAAAACGTTTGCAAAACTTTCCTCAAACTGAAAAAAAGCCATTCAAAAATCTCTGATGCCACCACAATCTAAAGTCTATGGGCTAAGCGGGAACTGAATGAGGCAGGAGCAATGGGGGAAACACTACTGCACATGTTCAGTTGGCCGTATAACCAGGAAGTGAACCCGAACCCACTAGAAAACTTTTTCAGCTCATGAACTAGGTGAGCAACTCTCATTAGACTGAATGGGCGCCATCTTTGCATTCACTATCTAGTTCATTATAATTTATCTATGCTTCAGCCTCGATCACCACTGCACAGACTGGCTTCAAATGTCACCAGCACAAGATGCCAGCGCTCGTATCCGGGATGTTATGTCTTTATTTTTGTACACCAGGAGGAAGTGGAGAGGCTTCGTCCATCTTTATTTACAACATTCATTCAAACGTCAGCAACAATCAATACAATCAGTGATGTCATCGTAGGTATATAGCCCTTGACAGCGTACAGTAGTGATCAGTGTCAAGTTCCCGCCTACACAGTCAGCTGACTCAACGGCGAGCAGAGCTCAGCCTGAAACTGTTTTTATATCATCAAATAACTAATTAAAACCAAACTGATCAGAAAAATAAACACTTGTGATAAGAGCTACCTAAAATTAAAGAAACCATCTTTGGAAAAAAAAAAAAAAAGATTTGACATTTTAGCTTGGTAGGATTTATGCAGGATTTTTGAGCTGTACTGCAGCCAGCCACCAGGGGGCGAACAAGATGCACTGGCTTCAGTTAGGGATTTCTCATGTTTTCTGTTTCTTTTGTGTACTTTTATAACACATCTGTGTTTCATAAAATGCTTTTGCTAAACTGATCTCTGTGTTCACTGTGAACCTGAACTCATCGTAATATTGATAGAAGGTAAATGACATGCATTAATGGAAGGTTTCTGTGTACAGGTTTTGATTGGCTGTTCCTCTTGGCTCTCAGATTTGAAAAAATAAAAACATTCATATTGTTAATCAGCCAGATCAATTTAATTTGATTATTCAACATAGTTGAGTAATAATTATTATTAAGGTACAAATAATGGCTTTTCTTTTGTCAGTTGATATTACTGTCATGTGATTTACATGTTCTTTCTTATTCAGCATGTGAGGATTGTTCATCTCTTTCATTTCGTTTGTGGGTTTTATTCAGTCTCTTTATTCATGTGAACTGCTGTGTGTGCCTTAATGAAGAAAGACGTTAATTTATTGAGCTCATGGTTGTAGCCATAATGGGATCGGAGTGTACTTGAATGGATTGTGATCATGTAAAATTGAAGTAAAAAAGTTTTTTTCTTTTTTTCAATTTTTCTTATGCTGGGGAGAATAAAATCACTGAATTATTGTGAGAAAATTGTTGTCTGACAACTTGTTTGCTTAAAACCGCAATATCTTTTTATAGTAGTGTGGGGTGTCCTGCTGGAATAATTACTTTTGTAATACTAATTAGAGCTGAAACTGACAATTATTGTCACTGTCCATTAATCTGCTGATTATTTTCTCAATTAATCGATTGTTTGCTCTATAAAATGTCAGAAAATGGTGAACATTTTGAATCAGAGTTGCCCAAATCCCAAGACAACGTCCTCAAGTCTTGTTTTGTTCACAACCCAAAGATGTTCACTGAACTGTCATAAAGGAGTAAAGAAAAGAAAAAATATTCACATTTAAGAAGCTGAAATCAGAGAATTTTGACTTTTTTCTTGAGAAAAAAAACAAAAACTCAAACCAGTAAATTGATTATCAAAATAGCTGGCGATGAATCATTGCAGCTTTAATACTAATTGCAATGTTTGCATTTAAAAAAAGATCACAAACCACAATCTCTTTGTATTAACACATGTAATGTAAAAAGGTGCATCTCCTCATGATGAGAGGTAACAGCTCAGCCGAGGAGGACGTTGCACCATTAACGTTTGCAACCTGTGCTGTCACAAGCATGAGCCTCTCATCCATGAGTAGATGCACACTTCCTGCTGTCCGGTTGGCGGACAGTAGAAAGAAAGTAGTTCCTACAAGAAACTGCTCACAACAAGGTGTGTGGATTATCTTGAGTAACCGGGTCATGATTTCTGGGAAGAGACACTGCTGCTGAGTTTTTCAAATGTATTTTTGTATTTCTATTCTCATTATAGTGGAGAGAAGAATATCTCTAAAACTTAAAATACGTAAAATAGCACCAAAGGTAGGGGAAGAATATATATTTTTCAGGGGGGAAAAAATTTGGTGCTCTTTGGATAGGGACACGTACTCAAAAAAAAAAAAAAAAATCACAAAAACTCCTGAGGCACTCAGTTCAAAAAAAGAATACAAATGCCTTTTTTGTCATGGCGTGGTCGTGGTCTGACTACCTGATGAACACCTGATGCTGAAACGCGCCAGAGGTTGTTTTTTTTTAAAAGAGCTCCTTGTTCATCTTTGTGATGTATTTTTAAATTTTGGGATGAACTGTCCCTTTAATATATAACCGATAGTAATATTAACCAGGCATATAACTTTTCATAGAGAATAAACGGTTATTGGTGTCCTCCCATGTCTGCATGGGTAAAGATAAGGTCAGGCCAAAGTAAGCTGATGTAAGGGTGACACTGCTGTTTGTAGCTACACATGGTGTAATTCATCTGTGCTCAACAAGAACTGATGAACAAACACAGTCAAATGATCAGAAGCAGTCAGTATTATTCATCTAATGGTTTTATTTTGGAGGGTTTATTTTCTGTATTAAAAAAAAAAAACTCTGAAAGACAAAAATGTTCAATAATTCAGAGACCAGTAACATGAACCGTCTGTCATTAACACAGATGCTTTTAGGGGAGCCATCACCCAACCAGCCCTGCATTTCAACTAAAGGAACCAGTTTTATTCCAGAATAAAATACTGTAAACAAATGACACCCTCGCTCGCAGCGGGACTGTAAAGCGGATTATTAACCGTGAACGCTGACCAGTGGATTACAGCGAGATTCTTTCACAAACAGGTCTGTCATTTTGGAACAGAACAACTCAAAAACATTGTCGGGTTTTATGAAATAAGCGCCTCAGTTTTTTATATGATGTTGGTGAATTACATGTAGCCTTTAGAAAAAATAGAATCATATACTTTGGAATACAACTTTTCAAACATTTTATGACATCTGTAGAAAAACAAAACGACATCATCACTGTTGTTCAGCTTCAACACAGTTTCTAGTGACAGCAAGTCAGCAGAGAGACTAACTTGACTTTGGTAAAAGTTGAATGAAATGATAAACTATCCACAGCTTTCACACCTTTAAAGGGACAGTTCATCCCCAAAATCAAAAATACATACTTTGCCCCTGGCCTGGAGTGCTGTTTATCCATCTAGGTAGTTTTTGTGTGCATTTTGGAGATATAATGGTATATAATGGGACTAAATGGCGCTCAGCTTGTGGTGCTCAGAACACCAAAAATTCAAAACCAGTGTCTCTTTTCAAAAATCATGACCCAGTTACTCAAGATAATCCACAGACCTTGTTGTGAGCAGTTTCATGTAAAACTACTTTCTTTCTGCAGTTGAATTTTTCTGCAGTTATGCACTTATTTAGTCCCATTATATTGGAGAGAAGGCAGACGTCTCAATGGCCAATATCTCCACAACTCACACCAAAGAATTCTAGATAAACAGCACTACAGGCCAGAGAAAAAAACAGGTATTTATGATTTTTGTGGTGAACTGTCCCTTTAATTTGTCAAGTCTGAATTATACTTGTGTGTCCACATGTCACCATAGGCACTTGTGGGAGTCATTCTCTGTGTGCAGCAGTGATATGACAGTGATCAGGTAGTGTGGAATGTGAGAAAACTCATGTTGGAGCTAATTTTGGACAGAAAGTATACATTAAAGGGATAGTTCAGGTTTTTTGTTTGTTTGTTTTTTAAGTGGGGTTGTATGAGATACTTATCCATAGTCAGTGTGTTACCTACAGCAGATGACAGTCGACACGCCCCCAGTTTGGAGAAGCAGCAGGAGTACCGGTGTAGGAAGCTAAGCAATGAAGTGCTGTGGACAGGGTCAGCAGCAAAATGGATTATAGCCACCTAAAGAAATCAAATCAGTTTAAGAGTACGCTATATTTAAAATATCTTCACTGCTTTAGCTTGCTGTCAGACAGACTTTTCTGATGGGAACCCGCTGCCAAATATCATTCTCTCTAAAGCAACCAGACTCCATTGGAAAAAACTGTCATTTTACCTCACAGAACAAGGGAGCTGGTGGTCTACCGCTGCCTACATTGTTAAAGTTTGTTTGTGTTATTTTGTGACCTCTGTGTTTTAAAGGGCTAGTTCAGATTCCCCAACGTCACACAATAACATAAACAAACTAATCAATTGAGGCACCTTTAACCAGTAACTCCCATGTTCTGTGAGGTAAAATGATTGTTTTTGCCAAAGGAGTCTGGTGGAGAGAGTGACATTTGGCTTCCCATCAGAAAAGTAGCCTAAGCAGATAACAAGTGCACAAAACTGATGGAACTGAATCAAAAAAATGTAGCACAAACTATTAAAACATGACCGAAGAGTTGAATCAAGACAATTACACATTATATTTAATATGTGGTCATGTTGTCACGTCCAGCCCCTTACAGAGACACTGTCACACAGAAGTATAAATCAGCCTCAACCTGGAAACAACAGCTTTTCTTCTACATGAAGTTCCTTAAGTTGGTGTGTTTGCACTCAATGCTATTAAGTCCAAATCTGTTTTCAGGCCAACGGTTCTTCAGTTATTACAATTAATCAAGTAGCTGTTCATTCAAAGCATTTTCTGAGGTTTGATGTTTGGGTGAAAAAGCTTGTGTGCTGTGGCAGAGAGGTTAAGAGGTTAACTGACACTGTCCTGGGCCCTGTAGAGACGCACCAAGACTGGAAGCAGAGATCTAACTGGTCTATGTCAAGTCCAAAAAGTCTTTTGGATTGTAAGATGGCTTTTCTCCCACCTGCTGATGGAGACGATGGGAGTCCCAGTCTAAACACACATTCTGGCCTTACTGGATCTGACCCCTGATGTAGGACTGTCGTCACAGTCCTGCATCGCCATCTCCTGGAACATTTCAGTCACTGAACGTCTCAGGAAATTCACACGGAGAATAAAGTCACAAAACTCTGTGGATAGCCAATAATTAACTTTTACACTCAACAAAAAAAAAGTATCTTCCACTGAAGTCAACACACACTTACATACTACCATTCTATTTAGTATGCCAGAAAAAGATTTAGTACGTCTCAATACACAGTATGTCAAACACAGTATGCCAAAAATTCCAGGATGTCATACTGCATCCGGTCACATTTTGCAGTATGCAAGGCACCGTCCTTTTCTGGCTATTCTGACCCACAATCCTTTGTGATGAGTGTATGAGGAAGTAGTATGTCCAAATTGTAGGCATAATGCATGTAACAGTACATACTAAAAGTGCAAAGAAAACGTATGTGATTTGGAGTACAGGGACTTTGTACAATCAAAGATGACACAGGATTTCTGGTAAGCTGTGAACTCTGCTGCCACAGATGGCAGGAAGGTGTACTGCAACAAAACCAAAACTTCATTGTGAAGAACAGAAAAAGAAGAAATTGTTCCCTTAACTGACTGACTTCCTGCAAAGTGTCACTCTGCCTGAACTTATATATTTAAAGAGTGTTTTACTTCACAAAAATCAAAACAGTGTTTTAGATGAGAATTTTTTAAAATTCATTTTTATTCTTTCCCCCACTTAAAGATCTGGTGGGCCAAACTGAACCTTATAGCAGGCCTGCAGGCATCTCTATGGGCAGCCCCGTCCTATTCCTTCCTTCTTTGTTAAGCATCTTTGATCTGAAATGGTTTGTACCGACTTCAGTAGAAGAGACCTTTCTCAGCTGGGCTGAACGATTTTGAAAAAATATCAAATTGTGATTAATTCGACTGATATTGCAACTGTGATATGCTTCACCACATTAGAGGGATTTTTTTAAATTTTTTTTTTACATTATCTCATTTTCATTGAAAACATTACTAAGACGATTATGGTGCGATATTCACAGGGACCTGCACCAAACAATGACTTCCTCTTAAGTCAGTAGAATATGATGTGGAGACCAGGACACCTCTTGCGCCTCCTGCAATTTTTAAATTGCAGTATACTGTGATTTCACTGACATTTTAAGTAACTGTTCAGCCCTATTTCTTTGTCAGAGTGAGATCATTTTTGTTACCCTGCTTCCACTGGATTTTTACACTTTTTAATTTGCTATCATCCATTGAGTTCCTATTTTCAACATGGTCCATGGAATGAACTTTATGAGCCGCTCAATGACTGAAATGTCCAGAGTTCACAGAGAACCCAGTCCGGGACTGGAATAGGTAGTATGACAGACTTCTCTCAGGACTAACTGTGGCTCCGCACAGAGAGTGATCGTCGTTGATCGTTCATATTAACCAAGCAGGTATGTTTTCCAAACTGAAACTAGAGGTGTCACAATTTCAATATTAAATCAATAATCGACTGAAATGAGTTTTCAGTTCCAATGATCCAGATCAAAATGAGGATTGCAGGGTTCCCTGCCTACTTTCACACGTCTGAAGAAAAGAAAAACAACACTTGTTTCACTGACCTGTCCACCGTCACTACATTATCTAGCAGCTAGCTCCATGTTTCCTCTGGTAACATTTCTCTGTTAAGTAGCATTATACACAACTCTGCACTGAAGAATGCAAGACGCTGCCATAGTATTGAACGGGAACTTTTTTTTTTTTTTTAACTTTTTTTTTTTACTTATCTAGCCACCTCACAGCTGACTTAAGTAACTTAATGACCCCTTATAGCCTGAAGGACTGTGACTGCAACATGCAGGCACTGGGAATTTGAAAGAGGAATTTGCAAGTGCTGAAATTCAAATCATAGATTTGGCAAATTGTGACACCCCTAGCTGAAACCGCAGGCACAGATCTGAAATGTTGACAGGCGTACTCCCTGTGAGAAATACTAAAATAAAACAACCGCTAACGTTGAACCTCTCCTGCAGGAACCCGAGGTTCAGTAATACATTATGAAAACAACATGTTCTCCCAACACAGCCTAGCTAACACGGCATTCTCGTCACACTACGGGATGAGGTTTTCCTGAAGCAGTTGCACAGTGAAGTGATCAGTGTCAAAGGTGAGTCAAACAGTCCCAGCTGATGTCCTCGTGTTCAGCAGGCCACGACAAAACATCCATCAAACCACTCTGGCCCCGAACCTGAACACAATTCAGAGTCAGTCAGCATGTGGGATCCTGAGCACGTTGTGTTTGTCCAGTCACAGCTTTTGAGAGCAGTGTGTGTGTGTGTGTGTGTGTGTGTGTGTGTGTGTGTGAGGGGTGAGATGGGCTACGAGTCTTTGAGCATGCTGATCTGGGCGAAGATCTTGAGCGCCGGGCCCAGTTTGATGTTCATGGTTCCCATGAGATGGTCCTCCTTGAGCAGCAGCAGGGCCTGTCCGTCGATCTCCTGAGAACGGAACTCCTCAGCGATCTCCAGACAACCTGCACAGGCAGATTACACCACCCACAGTCAGATTACACCACCCACAGTCAGATTACACCACCCACAGTCAGATTACACCACAATGCTGCACAGAAGACAGAAGAAAGTCTTGCAACAATCATAACTGTAGGAGCCTAAATTCATTGATGTTTGGTTAATGTGGGAAATTAATAATTTAATAACTTAAATTACTGTTGTTTTACTGCTTTTAACTTAATTGATTTAGAAGGAATTTAGAAGGATAGTTTACATGAATTTTCAGTTTATATGAAGAATGTTATATAAGAGTAATTGTTTAAAACGTGTGTGTATAATTTAAGATGATGTTATTTATTTGTCAGGGTTGGGAGCAGGTAACCGTTTGGTCCTTTCAAGTTAACTGCCCACCTTTAATTGCTTTAATTGATGCTCCCGTGAGGAGGCAGTTTTGGGGTAAACCTGAGGGCAGTCAGTCAGAGAGTGGAGGCACGTGGTATTTATCTCCCTCTTTTCTTCACATTAATGATTCTCAGTTTGATTTAATGGAGTCATTTTGCAACTTTGGAAATCTTTTTCTCTGTACTGCCTTTTTTTTGATGTGGATTAGGATGAGGGGGGTCACTGAAGCATCAAGTCAAGTTTCACTGATCCATCACTCATCCATCTTTGCTCGCTACATCTGAGCCTTTCTTACCATCTGCTGTGCATAAACTACAGGTTATGTGGACTTCTCTTTCAAATGCAAAAATATTAAATGATCCGCTTTCTATCAGTATCAGCCATGAAAAGCAGTTATTGTACTGGCTGAGAAAATCCACGTCATGCATCCCTACAACTGATAATATAAAGGTACTATGACAGTTCAGAAAGCACCAAAATAATTAGCCTGGTGGTTCTGCAGGTATAAAATTCTATAAAAAAAAATTAGAAACCTTTTTAAAAAATAAAATAACAACCCAATTAGAAGACACAGACACATTACAGACACTAACAAAAAGTAACATTTGCATTTTGGAACATAAACAGCAAACTTGACTCAAACAGCAACTTAACACATTTCCAATGTGGGCAGCTGCTACAATACTTTAACCCACATTACAAACTGGAGCATGGGGAGGGAGGGAGAGAGAGAGAGAGAGAGGGTTGCAAAATGGAGATAAATATTTGTTCAGTGTCTCTCTGTTAGGCATCACCCACACGTTTCACATGTATTGTTGGAAAACCTTGAAGCATAAACAAACGCTTCAGGTCACAGTTATTCCTGCAAGACTACGGGTGTGAGATATTTCCTTGCATTAATGTTATTCTTTTTTAATATTATTACATTCCTAGTTTTAATCTTTCCTTTCGTTTATATTCCTTTTTTTTACTTACTCATTATTTATTGTTTTTTTGATTGATGCTCTTTTTATTTTGCTATTCACTTTGCTATGTACTTTACTTTTGTTATTTTGGTGAATGTAACACAAGAGTATTCAAACAGAACAGAAACTCTACACAGTAATGTTGTAAAGTGACTTCTTACTTTCAAATGAAAGTAACTAGTCATATGTAATTTATCACATTTTCAAAGTGGCCAAAACTGAATCAGTAATATCAGCAGCCCAGGTCTGAGTCCGGCCTGGGGTCTTTGTTGCAGGCCTGCTCTCTCATCCGTCATGTCTTGTCACCTCTACACTGCCACCATCAATGGGAAATGGGGCCAACAAGAATCTGCACAACATCTGTATAACAGCTGCAGCGGGCCGCACCCACCTGGCAGAGAGGAGATGAACTCGTAGACGTCCTCGATGTTCCACTGGCCGGGGTCGCTGGGCAGGAAGCTGTAGGGCAACAAGGGCAGCTCGGGTTCCCGCATCGCAGGCACCCGCGGGGAGGCCGACAGAGGGGGCAGGGGTCTTTTGTAGCCAGACAGGTCTGAACATTGGCTGGACTCTCCCTGCGCAGGAAGGACCGAGTGACCAGTGGACAGAGAAGCGGCAGCGGGCTTCTGGACAGGGGGAGTCGTCTGTCGCAGGGTTAAACACAACACTGCTGTCAAAGACTGAGCTGAGAGGGAAAATATTCGCCTCTGACATGGCGATGATGAGCTATAAGTCAGATAAAGAAGACAAATCGCATACATTCACAGCCCAAAGATGACTACACGCTCACCTTCTTTTTAGACTCTAAACAAGAGTTTTTGTGGTTTCCGTTCAGTGTTCTTTGTTTCTTCATGTTCTCCACAGAGGTTCTGCGATTTGGGAAGAGACCCATTCTCTTTGTGCAGCCCACATTGTAGCTGCAAAGAAAATGAACACAGTCAGCTGAAACGTCTTGGTGCTTGATTACGTCACGTCAGTTTCAAGAGTCACGTTCTCAATTTAAACTTTCATTCATTTCATATTGATAATTTAAGATGATAACGTTTAAAATTTGAAACCAGGACCTTTAGTATTTATTTAAGTAATCAATGAAAAAGGGCCCGGTGCCCTGGGTAGGTCCATCTTACAATCTGAATAATGCATTCTTTAAACAGCAGGAGAATACTGTGTCACTGACTTTAGAACAGGTTTTTGTTGGTCAATGGAACAATCTATTTCTATTTCACCGCAGGGTGTATTTTAGACATAAATGAAATGAAGTGACAGTCATTTACTCCCTGCTTGGTCTTACCGTTTGGCACACACTGTAGAACAGAACCTCTTGGATCTTTTGAAGAGGTAGGCAAAGTCCACCCTGCCACACAGCTCACAGGTCAGCATGGGCTCCTGCTGGGACTTTAAGTCTGAGGGGACACACAATCAACACACACACACAGTCAGCTGGACACATAGAGGACACAACAACATCCACAGGAAACCCATCTGTGTGTGAGGACAGGACTAAGTAGTGTGAGACTTAGTGTGAGGCACACAATATCCATGATCGTCGTGATCTCGTGAATCAGATCGCACACAAGCACACAACCTTGTGAAACCAAGTTCACATCTCAGGGTATCTTGGATCAGCCCCGGGGCCTCAATCTGCTGTAAACAAAGTGCTTCGCTAAAACTGCAGGCTGGGGCCAAAACTTTTGTAATTTCCCAAAACTTCACACAGTGATTGGACAGGTTTGAGAGGGCGTTAAAATATGCGGGCTTTGAACTTCTCTCTTTTTTCAATATACGCACAACTACTTCTGTCACTTTTTACATGTACAGGCGAGTGCAATGAATGCTTTCAAGGAGACACTGTCTGAAAATGCGCTCTCTTATACCCATTTGCACTGTTGCGTCTCCCTCTAGGCTTTTTTCCTCGCCTTCGAGTGTGCCCATTCAGATCAGGTATAAACTGTTTTGCCTGTCAAGATTGGAGAACTACAACAATGCAAATGAGCTGGAAGGAAAAGCCACTGCTCCTTTGTTTCAAAATGAGCCAGAAGTAGTTCAGTACACAGATGACAGACGTATCCAAACTGGAATTCAGATGTTTTAATTCTTAGAAGCTTAAGAGCAACACGTTTTAGCTGTGACTAACAATTATTTTTATGGTCAATTAATCAGTTGAGTATTTTTTCGATTCGGTTGTTTGTTTTAAAATGTCAAAGTGGTGAAAATGTCCATCAGTGTTTCGCAAAAGCTTAAGATGACGTCCTCAAAGGTCTTGTTTTACTCACAACCCAAAGATATTCAGTTTACTGTCAGAGAGGAGAAAAGAAACTAAAAAATATTTACATTTAAAGAAAATGAAATCAGAGAATTTGGACGTTTTTCTTTACTCAAACAACTACACCAGCTGATGTTCCTCAGTAGTGGAACTGGTGAGAATATGGTCTCTATTCGAGAGGTGTGAACGAGGCGCGCCGAAAGGGCCCGGGGTGTCATTTCTAAACATTGCATACGCACAAAACGGGGCCTGAAAAGAGGCGTGCGCCACGTCCCACATTAAAGTTGTGATCTGAAATAAAAAAAAAAAAAACTTGACAGGAGACTGTGTGTACCTGTTAGTAAAGTCTGACTTCTGACGCACATTCTGAAGACAAAGGAGAACTGTGAGGGTGAGGGTGAGCTGTGAAAGGGTGAGGTGGTGAGTTGAAGTCAGATTGTAAAAACTGAAATATGCGAGACGGATCATTAATGAGGAGGAGGAGATGAAAACTGGACTGTGTGAAATTATCTTTATCGATTATAGACATCCAAGAAAACACAGAACAAGTGCAGAACAGAGCGGTGGTAGCTCTCATAATTTCCTCTGAGACTGTGAATATCATCTTGTGCAGTTTTAAACTTCAGATTTTTGTGTGTAAAACCGCTGCAGTGAACAAATGTACTCACAGTCACAAGGTACGTCTTCACCACCTTCACGTAAGGACTGTGCGCAACAAAGTGTGTAATAAGCCACAGCTCTCGCACACATTGATACAGTCCATATCCTCATTATCAGCCCTGATTACAACGCAAGCTCACCACAACAAAACTTAAATCAATATATTGTGTTCATCCATTTTCAGACAATACTCTGGGGTGGAGGATACAACCGATTGTCCCGATCACTTTGGCGAGGTGTGACGCATCGGGCCGTTTGCTGTAAACATAAATACCACGCCATCCTGGTACAAATACAAGCTGTGACCAGCTGTGGTTCCTGCCAACCAGCTGTTACTAGCAGGGAATAATCAACAGACGTGTGCGTTTGACATGATTTTTGTGTCAGAAGAGTTTCTTTCCTTGGTTTTCTTCTCTGCAGCTCATCACTGTGCTTCTACATTCACGTGCTGCTTTGCATCGACCACTTATGTTTTAATGCGTCCGTGTAAAGGGTGGGATGTGAGGCTGATCCACGTGCGCACACAGATGATCTGTGATTTATAAAGAGAACAATGACTGCACGTGTGCGTACGCAACGGTTTAATAAGTCTGATTATTTTGTTAATGCATGTCATTTTCACCTTTTGTGAGCATGAACACCTTTAGTCTGGATCCTACGCACTGTTTTATAAATAAGAACCCCTGGTGTGTGTATTAATTCAAAATGTCGTGTCCGCAGGTCCACAGACGGTCCCCAGGTTCACTTTGTTGTTGGCAGGTAGATCTATTTATCTGGTGTGCTAAAGAAAAGTAAATAACTATCTGGAGTGATAATCCCTGTTAGCTAACCGTGATCAAGCAGTGAGGCGGCTGCAGCCTCCTGGTTGGCTTGTTCGTAGGAGCAGAAATAATCCGATGCTGGAGACAGGCCAGAGTGGGAAGAAAACTAACCGCAGTGAAAGCAGTCAGACAAGTATCTTTAGCAGTTAGCACCCTGCGATGGAGGTGTGTGTGAGAGCAGCTTCCTTCTGAAGCTTGAAGAAGTGATTAAATGACAAGAGACACTGTGTCAGCCTTCATTTTAATTTACAGTAATTAATATTATTACGCAATTTATACTGTGAAATATGTTGATACTGGGTGACGGTGCAGCCCTGCGACAATGGAATGTTGTATAAAGTATCACGTTCGTTCGGTGAGAAGAGAAACTTTAGCTCCCCACGTGCACACGGACGCTGTGTTACTTGTCTGAGAACTTTACCCTTTGTTGAGAAGCCGTCCAACTTTGAGTCCGCTGTGTGTCTCCTCAGGCACTCAATTGAGAAAGACGGACGTTCCACCTGCAGACGGAGAACAAACACTTCATTGCTGCAGCTGATAACGCTACAAAAGACTGAAATTAATCACTAAATGCTGTAAGAACACAATGAACAAACATCACCTGGCTCATGCCTTAAATCCTGGCATCACCAACTATTTTTATATGGACAAAATATTCCAGTCTTTGGCCTCATCCTGGAAAATTTTAATATTCCTGCAACGCTGTTTACATGGCTAATGTAAGTCAATATTCCACTATTATCCCCATTCACATAAAGCTGTGCATTCTCCAGAAATACACCCCCAAAATGTTAAAAATTATAAGTCTTCACTCCTGGTCAAACAGTCAATATGGCCAGTGTTTCTTTCGGAGTCACTTTACTTGCCGTCTCTGTCACACAAAGATCACACTGTGTGTCTGTGTATTAGTAACTTTACTCACAGGGAAAGGCTCAGCACCCTCCTGTATGACGAAGCCTTCTATCAGATGGGTGAGGATGTGGGACTTGAGGAGGGCCTGGGCTGGTTTGCTGTCTCCATTGTGCTGGCTGCTGTTTGTGTTCCCATTCCCAGAGGTCATGACTGGAGCAATGGCCGCCCCTCACCTGTCAACACAAGCAGCACGGCAAACTCAACAAGCGCTGGACACTTGGACCTGGCCCCCCAATAGCTGCTGTTCAAATACACATAGAATGCAATGCTTGAATCATCTGAACATGGCAGTTTAATGTTACCCAATGTTTTGGCAAAGGATGATTTCTTAGTGTTACTCAATTTGCTTGGGTGTTAACTCCTAGAGAACCACTTTTGAATCTAGCATAGATGTAGCCCACTGAAGCAGCTTTTAAAAAAATGAAATGTCTACTTTTGTTTTAAGCTTTAATCGGGCTGCAACTAACGGTTATTTTCATAGTCGATTAAGCTGCTGATTATTTTGTCGATTAATGGATTAGTTGTTTTGTCTATAAAACGTCAGAAAAATGCCTATCAGTGTGTCCCAAAGCCCAGAATGACTTCCACAAATGTCTTGTTTTGTCCACAACTCAAAAATATTCAGTTTACTTTCATAAAGGAGTAAAGAAAGCAGAAAATATTCACATTTAAGAAGCTGGAACCAGAGAATTTTGACTTTTTTCCCTTAAAATATTGCTCAAACGAATAAATCAATTATCAAAATAGTTTTAGATTAATTTAATAATCACTTAATAATCAATTATTCGATTAACTGTTGCAGCTCTAAACCCCTTGTAGCACTGAATCCTCCTGTATAAGTCTTGGTGCAAGGAATTTTAATTTATGCCGATGTAAAGAGGGCCCCCCATTGCGCCAAATTCCGTTTTGAGTCTTATTTTATGACTTATATTTTTGCTGAGATAAGCAATGCAACCTAGAATTGACAGATTTCAGAATGGGGTTTGGTATGACAGTGTCTGCACATGATCAGTCCGTTAGGCTAACGTGGACTTGTGTATGTTGTTGTTGTGGAAACGCATAGCTCTGATGATTAAAGTAGAAAGGATTGATTCAATAACATTACCTGCCATCCACATGATCTGCAAACGTTGTTATGACTATTTGCAAAACAGCTTATTATTAAGTTGGCTGGCTTTTAAGAATTGTAACTTACAGAGCGTTAATTAGCCAGTTCAGTCCAAACGCGCTAACAAAAACAAAGCCTTTCCCAGTTTCCTCGTTTCCGCCCGATTTGCACAAACTTCAGTGGAATTTATGGACACCAAAACCCTCCAAAATCCTGGTTATCTGCCAATATCAGTGTTGCGCAATCTCAACAGCCTTGTATCTAATCATTTAGCCCAGTGGTTAACAGAGATTTACTAGTTCAACATATGAATGAATGGAAGTACACAGCATTAAAACCCACGTTTCCATGGCCCCTTTTTAAAAGCAGAAAGTACAGCCTCACAGTAGTTGTCTTAACTTACTTCAACAGTCGGAAACCTCCTGTGAATGAGTTAGAAAACAGGCGCTGCGCTCAGTAACAATGGTAGAGGGAAGAAAAGCTCTTTGTTCAACGGCTCCAAACAACGCTTTCATTTACTCTCGCTCCCTCCGCCACAACGGCGAGGAGAGCGGCCAGTCCGCCACTTGTAACACCGACGAAATGTTTAATAACGAGCTAAACGAGCCGCGGAAGGACACACCACGTTACACGAGGACACGCAAAGTTAGCAACTGATTCATATCCTCACTATGTTTCGACTTTCTGCTTATTCGAGCTGCAGACGCTACAATCCTGTTGGTGTGTGCGTGTGTGCTTCATGACCAAGCCGGAGGGTTTCACACCAAGGACTTCCGGCAACAACCTTCAAAATAAAAGCTAAGTGGCTATTTGGTTCCTCGAAAAATGTGATTGTGATAGCATTTTGTAATTAAATTGTCAGTACTGTTAAATATGGAGGTCAGTTTCCGCAAATGTGAAAAATATCCTATAAGTAATTATGATGACAAACTTTGTCAAAAGAAATTGGAAACTTTTTTCAAAATAATGACTTAATATCTTAAAATCATGAGTTAGTAAATCAAAATTAAAATATATATATTTTTCTTTTTTCAATTCTAACTCATTGAGAATGTTTTTCATTATTATCTCATTATTATGTTATGTTATTATTTTGAGAAAAATTCTGATTATTTTGAGATATAAAGACATTATTTTGAGAAAATTGACTAACACAGGGGTCTGCAACCTGTAGCTCCAGGGCCACATACCATTTCCAATGACTCTCTGTGGCTTTGACAAAAAATATATATGGAATATGATATGTAAAGTTCTTTTTAATATATAGTTTAATTTTCATTAATCATTTTTGGAGGCCTAAAGTGATTCTTACATTCTCCACTTGTAAAAATGTACAGAGGCTTGTCTTAGTCTCCCTGGGCTGGCTATGGATGCCAAATTCAAAAAAAGAAAAACCTGGGAGAAAAATAGAGAATTTAATAGTTGCAACTCCAGATTGAAGTTTATTCCATATACATACACATAAATACCCATGTAGGATTACATTAATTATACTTATAGCATTCTTTATGCTTGTTCTATGTCTAGTTTCTTGTGAAGCACTTGGCATGTAATTTCCTTCTTGTAAAGCACTTTGAGCTGTTTTTGTATGACAGGTGCTATAGAAATAAAGTTTATATCATATTATCATTATTATTATTATTATTATTATTAGGAGTTTTCTCTGGAGCTGTCACCTGCAGCTCTTAAGCTGGTATTATACTTTAAGTGTCTGCAAGTGCTTGAGGGCCTGCGTGACAAATTATGTCAGCAGAGGAAGTTCTCGAAAGCTCTGTGGGTTCATCTGCATACCCGCACTTTATTGTGACTCTGTGGATTTCCCCGTGTCAGCTATGTGTCCATTTGAATTATAGAGCTGGTATTATACTGAAATGATTAATCGATTATCAGATGAATCGCAAACTATTTTGATGATCACTTAATCAGTTTGAGTAAGTTTAAAAAATAAAAAAAATAGAAAAAGTCTAAATTCTCAGATTCCAGTTTCATAAATGTGATTTTGTTTTAGTTTCTCCATTTTTTTTAGTGTCTGCATCTACTGTGGAAGACTGCAATGTGACTGAAACTAGAAACCACTGGAAAAAAGCCAGTAAGTGGAGTTTATTTCCTTAACCACTTACACTGGTCCATGCAGCCAGGTCCCGCTCTCCCATTTCCACACATTTACTCTGAAGGCAGAGTGTAGTAGTTACTATTGTGGCTCTGAACGTTAGTTAGCTTTACACTGTGTGTTGCAGCAGTAGTAGTGGTGGTGTAGAAGTGAATGGGAAACAGAAGCATGTGGACATCCCAGCAGTGCAGTCACAGCAGAGTTTTGAACACAACTTCATGTCTGACTGAGAGCTTCTGGGAGGAGCTTTTATGGCGCTAATACAACCATCCTGCTGAGTGGAACTACAGGCCTGCAGAAACCCAAACTGAGGACTGAGCACATAGACTGTTTAATTTAGCTTCCAAATGTAATATCTGACCAACACATAAAATATCTTTAAGCTGATAAACACATGAAGTAGTGCTTACATCCAATGATGAAGATAATAAATGCTATTAAAAGTCAAAGTCTGTTTTGAACTGACAAAAACACCTGTGGTACAGCTGTCAAATATATAAAATAAGATCATTATTTACTGTTAATTATTCATTTCAGATGAAACTCATATGAAGAATTTACACAGCACAAATTATTTTATATATTCACAACTTATTGGCTATG
>JAJHUR010078245.1:20959-40845 GCA_027495735.1 Lutjanus campechanus | reverse complement strand
GAGAGACACTGTGCTGCTGCCAGAGGAGTGCTGACTGAGATTACAGCATGCATGGGAATAAATGACAAAATAAAAGACTCAATTTCTCACTCACTTCATTATCGATTAATCTGTCGATCCATTAATTAATCCTGTCACAATCTTGTCAGTCTGTCCTGCAACGATTATTTTCACTATTGATTAATCTGTCAATCATTTTTTTAAATTAATCGATTAGTTGTTTGGTTCATAAAATGTCAGAAAATTGTGAAAAATTGTGAAAAATATTCAGTGTAAACCGAAGCCCAGGATGACATCCTCAGAAACCAGAAGGAAACATATTTACATTTAAGGTGCTGGAATCAGAGAGTTTTGACTTTTTTTCTAAAAAAAAAAAATTACTCAATTCCCAAAATAGTTAGTGATTAATGTAATAATCAATTATTTGATTAATCGTTGTAAAAATTACCACAAGAAAATGTTTCGTTTTAGTTTGCCCCCCTACTTTTTCTTGTATGCTTCTGTTTATGATATTGGTTGGCTATTTATCATTGCAGCATTGGGTTATGTACTGTTAAACATTCGAAAAAAAAATAAAATGGCGTTTCTTTTGTTGTGTCACATATCAATGGGGCAACTGAACAATGATTGGCTGTTTGCATCTCTCTCGTAGCACGCTCCATTATCAAAGCAGGTTTGTTACGGGCTTTGATGCATTGCACTGAAGGGAAACTATTGAACATTTTATTGAACTACTGTTGTACTGCCCAGGCAGAGTGTCAAATTTCAAAGATTCTCAGGACTTCTGGGACGAAACGAACAGATGATCTCAACTGGGTATTTGCGGCTGGCATCACCCCCTGTTTTGTCTGGTGACAAGCAAACACTGCATTCCACGGTAAGACCCTTGCATGTGGTGGCAGCCGCGTCTCAGCCTGCAGATGCTACGCTGCATCGAGACCTCTGTGACTTTCAGTCGCCTCGTGATTCTGCAGAGAATCCTGCAGAATCACACCAGACGCTGAGCTCACAGGCCAAAGCCGTAGCAGCTCAGGGTCATAGTGCATGACCATCATCCAAAACAAACCAGAAATCCCGCATCAGAACGGCTTAAGAATAAGAAATTTACAGCCCTGAAACAGCAAAGTCAAAAATCCAGACCTTGCACAAGCAACTCCTGCTCGGTAGCAAACAAACGTCACTGAGCTGAAGTTGATTTATATGAAGGACTGAGCCAAAATTCCTCCGCAACACTGTGTGAGACTGAGCGAGTACTACTGTGAGTGTTCGGTTATTGCTGCTAAATGTGGCGTAACCAGTTTACTGAATCTGAATGAGACATAACTTTATCACGCAGGGATGTGTGGTGTTGCATAACTTGCCTCAATAAACGAACCATCTAAGGCTCAGTGGTGCAGCACACACCGTGTATCACTTTTTGTGGTTCTTCACTCTGGCTGACTTTTCGCTGCTGATGCTTTAAGGAAGCTTTAAAACTTTGGTAAAACTTAGTATTTATGATCTATAGGTTATCATGTGACGGATTAAAGGGCTAGTTAGGAGGACTTGTGAGAGACAGGTTTTAAAGGGACAGTTCACCCCAAAATCAAATCAGAAATACATATTTTTCCACTTACCTGCAGTGCTATTTGTACATCTAGATTTTTTTTTTTTTTTTTGGTGTGAGCTGCAGAGTTTTGGAGATATAGAGATGTCTGCCTTCTCTCCGGTATAATGGGACTAAATGGCACTCAGCTTGTGGTGCTCAAAGCACCAAAAATACATTTGGAAAAACTCAACAGCAGTGTCTCTTTCCAGAAATAATGACCCTGTTACTCAACATAATCCACAGACCTTGTTGTGAGCTGTTTCATGTAGGAACTACTTGCTTTCTACCTAACTACACCCGTTCCCTCCCTATGAAACAGGATTGTTCACGATGTGTCATATCTATCCCTGCCAGCCCCAGCCCTCTGTCCTCCTCTGTAGAAATAGTCTCTCACTGGAATCACACATGTATAGTAATAACTTCCATTTTGAATATAGTGCTAAAGTCCACATTAAACTCCTTCAAAGTCTTCACTACAGACCTTATATAAGTCTGAACAGATAAAGGTGTAAACTGTAACTCGTGGTGTATGTGACAGTCATGTTAATGCTGGTGGAACAGTTGTGGTGGCATTGCAGTAGGTGCTTCATCATCTGTTGCCTGGCAAGAATCTGCACTTTACTGAGTGACCTCTGTTAGTTTGTAACTGAACGACCTTTGCTCCACATGTTCTGTGAGGTTACTTCTGGTTCCCTGTGGAGAAATTTCAGTTCCTACCTGCAGTGTTGTGAAGGGGGGATTCTTCAGTTACGACAACTGTAACTGCACACACACTCAGCTAGTTTGTACCTAAATTTAAAGTGACTCCTTTTTTTTTTCTTTTTTGTACCTGTTCATGAATCATGACTTAAAAATAACCACGAAACATATCTGTTTGGATTCCCCATGACAGCCCACATTTCCTTTTTCTGCTGTTGCCTCTCAGGGTTTCCATGGCTGTGTGGGTGGTTGTTTCATAAGGCGAGCCCTGAGCTGAGTCAAACATGTCGATTAGAGGCTACGGGGGACTCGAGGAGGATCCCGTATAAACACAGCAAGGAGCCTTTTTCTTTTCTTTTTTTTTCGAAGCAAACTCCTTTCAGTCTGAATCATGAAAGAAATCAGACGCGGTGTGTTCAGAGAGCTGGTGGTGGAGGCAGGCCGGCCTGTGAGGTTTGCTGATTAAAGCAGGGAGTGATCAGTTGGGCCTGGTTGGAATAGAGCTGCCTCACCAAAGCCTCAAAGGCCAGCTACTCACCACTCCCTCCGTCTTCATGATGACAGTGCAACTCCGCGCGCGCTTTCAGCCCTCCACGCTCTGCTCGGTTTTAACGCCGCCGAGCACAAGCCAGTGGCTTCAAGCAGTCGCAGCATAAAATCAAGCTGTCAACAGAAATATCCTCAGAACCATCATTTCTTTATCTGATTTACCTCGGTTTGTACAGGAACTGGGTCTGGGAAAAGCACTGGAGGGACGCTAAAAGAGCTGACATATTTCAATAATATGATTTAGAAAAGCCGCCACTTCAGCTAGTTTTGATTGCTACATTTTTAGCTTGTTAGAAGACTGGTGGTCAAATCCTGTTTCCCAAAGATAACTCCACTTTTATGACATACCTACAAATTATGGACCAGAAAATGACAGGCCAACTGCAGTGACGAACATACAGCACATGAGGCATCAAAGGAAATTAAGTTAGCTTTGATGCTAACCTCAAGTGGTCAGTATTAGGGCGGGGCAATATGGCTTAAAAATAATATATTGATATTTTTAGGCTATTCCGTGATACGCCAGATATGTCTCAATATACATATTTTCTCTAAAATAACAAACTGTAAATGATCAAATAGTGCAAAGATGATCTTATATAACGTGATGCTTTGCTGTAGCTTAACTAAAATGCAACTTAATAAACAAGTAATATTAATCCAAAACCATCAGCGCTGACAGGGACGGCACAATTAGTAATTCTACATTTATTTTTGACACGTCAGTAAATTTTGCGATAATAGTTAGTGTTACATACTTTTATACTTCATTCAGTTTTGAATGCAGAACTTTTACTTGTAGTGGTGTATTTTCAACATGGGGTATTTGTACCTTTGCTGAAGTAGTGGACTTACACAACCACTGCACCCTTGTGTTATTGGCCGAGCCTTCCCCTTTAAGGAAGGTGGGCTTGTGGGTAACCTGTGCGACGGAGGTCTACAGGGGTTTGTTGTGAAAGTCAGGCTAAAGGCAATTAAAACGGCCTAAAACTGGAGGTCTTCCAGCTTCTTTTAAAAGCCACAGGTGGAGTAGCAATCATGTTTTCTCATGTGATTTTTTTTTCCCCGCCAAAAAATGCTCGTAGCCACTAATCAATGAAGTTAGCTTTTCATGGTTGTAATGTAACGCTGTTGTAATGTTACATAAACAGGGACTTTTTATTTCTTTTCTGTGGCAGCAAACACAACACACAGCCTTTCGGTAACTATTACACTGCGATCTGAGCTGATCTACACAGTAAAATAACAGCCCCTCAGCAGCTGTATAGCACATGAATTCATACTCGAACTTAACAAATATAATCGGCAGCCCTGGTCGTTACGTCTTCTTGGTAATAACAAAATATCAGGTTTCAAAAATGAAACTAAATACTGATACTGAAACTGTGCATACATGCAAAATACTCGTGCATCTGTATTTTGCCATTTCCGTGTTAATTTCCAATACACTAGTGAGTTTGTATTCTCTGTTAGCATGACAAGGCTAGTTTAGCCTAGCCTAGCTGAAGGAGTGAGAGCATGGAAATAACTCGCCTAGAAATGACCTGCCTTTTCCTTCCTGATACAGAGTATCGATTTGACACTGGGTCATTAAAAATTATTTTTTAACAGTATACAACTAACCCTGTATGGATGTGATAAGATTGCTAACATTGTTGTGACCTGGCTCGGGTTACAAAGAAATTGGAGTACGGGACCCTGCTGGGAAGTAGCAGTGTCCCGTTTCGGGAGTAATAAATTACATGCTATCGTATTGGTGCATAGACTCACACATTTTAGGTTGTATCAGAGGCATTTCAAAACACTGGTATCGGAACAACGCTCCTTTAAACAGCTCCAACAGTGCCACCCCAAGCAAGTCACAAATAAGAAAGTCTAAGTTTCTTTAATTTTTAATATGTTATTAACTCAGCCAGCTGTTGAAAAATATTTTCTGTAAACTTGATGAACTAACATGAAGGTCTAATGCTGTCAGTCATACTGCCAGAAACTTATTTCTACTGGAGCTCTAACAGATATATGTTACATTATTTATGTATTTACATACTTATTCATTTATTTAGCTTTTATGGAGATATATCTCATATATATATACTGAATTATTTATGCATTCACATATTTGTTTAGTATTTACTGGCCTGAAAATAGTGACAGCTAATTATATTAAATCTTTTTTTTCTGTAATTCATTTAGCTGGAGTAGACCGGGTTGAGCCCAGGTTGGCTCTTCATCATGTACCGACGCATCAGTGTGATGTGAGTGCTGCGAGTTCTTGTGCAACAGAATGTAAATTCCCCCCAGGTTGCTAAAATTAGCTATGGTCCTGTTTGCATGTTGTCAGCTGGTCTCAGTAATCAAACTGCATCTCATTTATTACTTTAAAGGTGGATGACACCGACTGGCTAATTTCAGCAGAGCTGAATTACTTATTTAATCGATTAGTCAACAAACGGAAAATAAATCTGCAACAAGTTTGAGAATCAATAAATCATTAAGGCATTTTTTTTTTTGCTTTCTAAGATAGACTGAATACAGCAACAATTAATCAACTATTAAATTAATCACCAACTATTTTGATGATCAATTAATCGTTTGGAGTAATTTTTTAAGAAAAAAGAATCCCAAATCCCTGATTTCAGCTTTTCTAATGTGACTATTTCCTGGTTTCTTTTACTCCTTTATGACAGTAAACTGAATATCTTGTGGGCTTTTGGCAACACTGATCAACATTCTTTACAATTTTCAAACATTCTATGGCTCAAACAACTAATCATTTGATCAAGAAAATAACTGACAGATTAATTGATAATGAAAATAATTGATAATAGCAGCCCTAGTTTTGCACTACAAGTCTGACAAAACATGACACCTGAACATGTCACCATGGAAATTATGTTCTGATTTCATTTTCTAATACCAGAACTTTATATTCCAGTCGATACTGAGTATTGATACCAGGGGGCTAAAACATATACAATTATTTTTAACTGCTGCACTGTAAAAAAACAAAGAAAAGAAAAAAGAAAAGCTGAGACAACTTAAAATTTCAAAGCAGCTGACTGCAGTAGATTTTTGAGTTTTGAGCCCAACACAAACTTTTGTGTTTCAAAATAAAATATAAAGAAGCTTTGCCAACTTATTTACTTAAGACAGTTAGCTTTTCTTCTTCTTTGGAAGTTTCTAAAACTCAAAGATTTAACTTTATCTAAAGGGGAAAAAAAGTTGGACTCAAAACTCAACAATCTACTGCAGTAAGGTGCTTTGAAATTTTGAGTTGCCTCAACCTTATTTGTTTTACAGTGCAGCTGTTAAAAATAACAATATATTTCTAACACATCATATCTAAAGAAGAAAAGTAAATTATCTCAACAAAATATTACAGGTTGGTGTAAGTTTTTCCAAACTTAAGTTTGCGTTGGGCTCAAAACTCAAAGATCTTTTGCAGTAAGTTGCTTTAAAATAAGTTTTCTCAACTTTTTTTGTTTTTTACAGTGTGTGTACTTCTAACCCTGTAAGGATGTGATAAGGTTGCTATCATTGTTGTTTGACATTTTCACATTTTGTGACATTTTATAGACCAAATGATTAATCAACAAAATAATCGGTAGATTGATTGATACTGAAAAAAAAAAAAAAAATCCCCTGCATGAAGCCTGAGTATCAGAACGGTGAAGGGCCGATATCGGCCCCATGTGTTTGTCAGATTCTGTGGTTACCACTCCCTGCGTCCCCATGATAAAACCCCTGCTCCACAGCTGTTTCACTGCCTGACAGGCCCAACAAAAACTCTTAGAGGCTCTCCACCTGTGGTTAGACAGAACAGTGTGGGTTGAAGAGCTGACTGAATAAAAGGTCTTTGTAGAAAAATGTCCCTTGATGATGATTCTTCCTCATCAGCGATGAAAACAGAGACAAAATTGTCAAACTACGCAGCCTGTTGAGAGCTGCACTAGTTTTCTTTAACGATGACGTTGTTTCCCCTCGAGTTTAACTCGTCAAACTTTGTTTTTTAACATTACATGCAAACAATATAAACATTTTTGCATGAAAAAATACATCTGCTCCACCTTAAGCAACAATTTGTTAAGATGTACACTGTGAAGTGCGATGGCTCGAAACATTTTTGTCCCCTAATTAACACATAAGAGTCAATCTGTCATCTTTAAGGCATTTATTGTGAGAACACCACTTGCTCGCTCTCTCGCCCACAGAGATGTGAAAGCAAGTTTTCCAACCGTAGAGAGTCCTCTGTTAACTGCTCGACTCACAGAGACAGGAAGAGAAACAGACAAGGCAGCGAGCAACACGCCCACGCAACACAACACTGCTCAGACCCATACATCGTGCAGCACGTACAGTCATGTTTAACTTTAAAACCAAGCAACATCAGAGCACGGCCTCCAACACAATAGGTTATCAAAATAAACAAAATATGCAGAGATGCACAAGACTCATTAATATGAACAATGGTGAAAGCTTTGCACTGAAAGCCAAAGGAAGTGGGGAGAGAGGTTAGAGAGTGTCTGTCTTCTGGTTTGGCAGGTTTACGGAAAAAGAGACCCTCCCTTATCAGTGTAAAATCTGCATGTGGTCAACAATAGTCTCCAAATGTTTGCAGCAATACATAATAATACATAATGCATGCTTGCTTTCACCATTATTTAAAAAAAATAAAAAAAAAATAACTACAAATAAATAAAACTAGATGAAACCTTGTATGTGGTTGGGCAGACCACGAATTCAAACTGCTGTGACATATAGATGGATTTTTATTATTATTATTACTTTTTTGTGCCTTTATGTTATAGTGCTACGGTCTTTCTCATACATAGCTAATTAAACTAACTCACCATCGCCCACCCATCGATTGCCGATATCGTCGTCCCCCCTCACACCTCCTCCCGTCTTCTCGAGACTCAGCTGGGAGGTGTTCACAAGCAGCAAACTCGCTACGTTACGCACATGGCGTACCTTAACTACGTCTAGTAAACAAAATAAGCTCACAGAGTGTGAAGAAATTAAGTATTCTCACACCTGTTTTCTTTTTTAAGCAGAGTAATGCAACCTTCTGAACTGAAGTTTCTCTCTTTTGCTGAACTCAGACTAGCTTCTTTGGCTCGTTGACTCCTCGTAAAACACAAGTCAAACTCGACAGAAAAACATGTAAAACTCTTTGTTCATCTGTCCATTATTCCAACAACCAACTCTGACCCTGCGCTAAACCCCACCTCAGCAACTGTCCAATCATAGCTGAGCAACCGTTTCTGTCATCTCTCATAAACGTGAAACACAAGAGCACACCTGTGGTGAATGGATTAAACTTCATCTGCTCTCACATAAGCTGCAAATGTTAGCATGTCGGGCTAGCTAGCACTAGCTTACTAGCTGCAGTAGCTTTACCTCCAGACAAACTTGTTAGATATCACTGCATCTGCATTTGTTCTGTCGGAGGTTTAAGGGGGAGGATGTGGGCTGATGCAGAGTCAAAGTGGGTCGACGACGATGTATCTCACTCTGGCTCGCTGTCTCAGGTCTAAGCCTGGTCAGCACAGGTCTTATCCCGGGTGTCTTCCGAGATCACGGTCTGGCTGCTCTGGCTTGGTGATTGTCTCAAAGTTCGCTGCACTAATCGAGTCTCTGCGCTTCATTTTCCCACGTTAAGGAGTGTATTTCTGTTATCTATCATGTAGATATACCTCCTGTATTTCACCATCCAACCGATGCTAAGCTAGCTTTAGCCTCAGTCTTTTAGCAATAATGTTATATCAGCTGTCAGGTAACTTTACATTTACACTTTAAATGCCAACTATACGTATGAAATCTGCTTTTGAGTCATTATTTTAGCCGAAAAAATCCACCGTCATCAACTAGAAAAGAGAAGCTGCTTTTGTTTACGTCTCTAAGGATGATGCAGTGCGAGAATGGAAAGATTGGCAGGCTTAGCAACAGTAACTAAGGATGGTGAGGCTTAGCAAAGTGTCAGTTGACGTAAAAAAAAAGAGTGCAAAGAGTCTAACTCTGCTGTTTATCTCGCACTCATGGTCGGCTGAGTGGGTGTGTCCTGTGCCTCGGGATGAGAGCGCGGCGCGGAGCGGCGGCTGTCACTCTGCGGACCTTTACGTTAGCTAAATAAAATGACAAATATCGCCCCAAAAACTGTCCAGAAAAAACTGCTGCCGATCGACTCAGCCGGTTGTTGATGGGTGATACATTCGTCCAATTGCCCAACTCTAATACTAACTCATTATTTTGAGAAAGTTTCTCATTATAATGACTTAACAGGATCTTAAATTTCTTCCATCACATTGGCAGAATTGAGCATACATGCAGGCATATATAACATGAATCTACCTGTGTGTCACTGTTAACGGACCCACAGAATTGATTATCTGAATAAATATTTTGTTATGGAACACAGTGCAATCCATATTAAGAGAAGCTTTCTAATCATGTTAACTAGAACGGAACGTAGAACACATCCTTAAAGACTGCATGGAAAAGATAATATGTAACAAAGAGTAGCTACTGTATGTCAGGATATCTCCCATTATAAATGAGCTACTTTATCACATAGGCTACTATATGTCATATTTAACCTTTATTGGCATTTGCAGCAGCTTACAAGGCTTCTCACTCAATAAACAGGTGTTCCTCATTTCACAGAATTTGTGAACTGCAGAAGCTGCAAACGTTTTCACTGTCGGCCAAACAAAATAAAGTGTCACAAAGACATCTCTCTGACAACTGCTGATGGGCATTTGTTTAATATTTTAATAGCTTAAATGATTAATCCACTATTATATCTGAAATGTCATTTCCATTGATAATTTAATCAGACGTCAGACATCCTGCATCTATTATGTAGTGGGGCTCTGACGCCATGGTGGAGCACCGTGACTCACTGTTCACTGAGAAAAGAAACCCCCTCCTTTGAAGACCTGGGGTTACCTTTGCTGACATGTTGAGCCTACATCTTTAGTCATTTATGTTCCACAACTCTTAGGTGTAACCCCCAACATGTTCCAGATTCACCTGAAGAAATCAACAGTGTCTGACATTTACTGTTTGTAAATCTTTGACTAAAAACCCCACACCACGCTGGAAAAAAAGATAAGCTTTTGTGAATATTGAATATTCACGCGTATCGGTGTGTAATCTGACCGAAATGTCACGGAATTACAATCTGAATAACACACAAACATGGACTAGTTTTGATCGGGGAGGATCGCTGTAGCATCCCACTCTTCATTTTTTAAAATTCATGTATTGTTAATATATTCATCCATTATGAAATACAAAAAATGTTTCTTTCTTTCTTTCTTTTTTTAAACAGAGGTTAGAGAGACATGTTTGTAGCACTTGTCCCGGTTGAAAGTACCACTAAAGTCAGACACGTCAGGCCGCTGTGTGGACCACACCACGCAGCAGCTTGATGGGGTGAAATTAAATTCTGCTCAAGGCCTCGGTAAGACTTCAGCCGGCAACATTTGTCTGTCTTCTTCTGCGTCATACAGCAGCTGTGAGCAGGCAACAGTTCTACTTCCACAAGAGCAAATTCAAGTTTGACTGAAACTGATATTTTACAGTCAATGTGGAGGCTGCACGTAGGGCTGGATTATATATTGATTATTGTGATATGAGACGAGATATTGTCTCAGGTTTTGGATACGGTTATATCATGATCTTGTTCTGGTTTTAAAGGCTGCATTACACAGTAAAGTGACGTGATTTTCTAGCTGTTCTTTTATGAGCTTTTATCCACTTAGTCATTATATCCACATTACTGATGATTAATGATCAAAAATCTTGCTGGCAAAAGAGTAACTGCATGTGCAAAAATGAGTACAGCAGTCCAAAGAGTGAGATGGAGCCGTATACCGTATATTAGAAATCCTTTTTGATATTAATGGTCGATTAATCAGTTAGTCAACTGAAAGAAAATTAACTGCACAACTGTTTTGACAGTCGGTTAACCGTTTCAGTAGTTTGTAACGTGCAAATTTGCTGGTTCCAGTTTCTTTTGTGAACAAATCTTTATTTGCAGCCAGTGTAAAAGTAACAGATACAAATAATTAAAGGGTTTCACAAACCCCCCCCTCCACCGTCTCCCCTCTCCTTATGGCAGCTTCCCCCTTAACGGCCCCCTGAACAGCCCCGCTTCCAGCTTCTTGAATGTGAGGATTTGCTGATATTCTTTGATATTTATGATATTAAATGAAGAGTCTTTGGGTTTTGACTGCTGGTTGGACAAAGAAAGACATTTCAAGATGTCACTTTGGGTTCTGGGAAATTACGATGATCTTTTTTTTTTTTACAATTTTGACAATTTATAGACTAAATGATTATTCATGAAGATAACTGGCAGATTAATCAATAATGAAAATAATCTTTAGTTACACAATTAAACAATATTGTCACAATATTGATAAATATCAAAATCGAAGTATCTGTTCACTTTTCCAGTGCAAGTAAAAAGTCATTTTTCCACACAAAAATGTCAGAAATGCTGTTTTCACCCTCTCAAAAACAGATTTCTTGCTTTTCTTTGTTTATTATCACATTAAACTGAATATCTTTGGGTTTTAGACTGACAAAACAAGACATTTAATCATATCACCTTGGACATTTTTCACAATTTTCTCACATTTTATAGACATTGCAGCCCTGGATTAAACATGACAGTTAACTTTAGTCTTTGTTGTTATTTCATAACCGCTAATAAATAAAACAATTTGTACAGGGGTAAGTAAAAATTGACTTTGGGCAAGTAGAACGGGGCAAGTGAAAATAAATATTAATGTTAAACCCTGTCCTGTGCACTGAAAAACTATTGTGGCATAATTCTACAACACTGTTTTCACTTGGAACAGTTTAACCAGTTTGTTCAATAAAAAAAAAAACTAGTAACCAGTTGCCAGGACCAGCTGTCTTGCGAGGACGGCAGCTAACGCAGGACGCTCTGAGCCCGTCCCTGCATTGTCTGACAACTGCCGAACTTTAATTTGTTTGGCTCGCTCCCGCAGACTAATGCAACACATGTGGAAACAGACGCTGATCCCACCAACTGCACTGACATGTGTCTCAGACTCCAGCTGATACACTGGACAGCTCATACTGGGTTCAAAACGAGAACCAGTCAGTTTGATCCACTTTGATGGATGTGACGCAGTTTGACTGATTCCATTTTTAGTGCAGAATCTATCATATCACGCTATTAAGGAGACAGTTCACCCCAAAATAAAAAAATACATATTTTCCCCTGGCCTGTAGTGCTGTTTATTCATATAGAGTTTTGGTGTAAGTTGCAGAGTTTTGGAGATATCAGCTATAGAGATGTCTGCCTTCTCTCCAATATAATGGACCTAAATGGCACTCAGCCTGTAGTGCACAAAGCACCAAAAACATTGTGTCTCTTTCCATAAATCATAACGTGGTTACTCAAGATAATCCAAAGACCTTTTTGTGAGCAGTTTCAGGTAGAAGCGACTTTCTTTTAGTCAAAAAGAAAGTAGAGATTCTACTGTGGAAAGAAAGTAGCTCCTACATGAAACTGCTCATTACAAGGTCTGTGGATTATCTTGAGTAATTGGGTCATGATTTTTGGAAAGAGGCACTGTTTTTTTTCTACAGCTGATATCTCCAAAACCCAGCAACTCACACCAAAAATGGATGAACAGCGCTACAGTCCGGGGGGAAAAAATGTATTTTTGATTTTTGGGTGAACTGTCCCTTTAATTCTGAGCTCTGTGTGCTGCAACATTTAATCAGAATCAGATTAAACACCTACACATGAATATATTTCACTGGTATAATTCAACTGTCTGTTGGTCTCATGCTGTTTATCAGCTGTCCAGAGTTTATACAGACCACAAACGGGCCCACCCATGTAAAAGGAAACACACACACACACACACACACATACACACACCACACCACCCACTCGCGGGAAGCCTCGTTCAGCTGAGCAGTTCTGTCACTGTGGGAAATCCCATGGCTCAGTGTCCTCTGACTGCATGCGTCCTCACACTTCCTGTTTACAAACACACACACACACACAAACTTGCAAAGAGGCGCACACGCAAATGAACACACACACACACACACACACACACACACTTTATAGACCTGAACATATATACTGTATACACACGTGGACAGGTTCGTGAGGCAGGTCACCACAGTGCCCACAGAGGTGAACCCACAGGAGCCTGCTCCCCTGACTCACTGTGTTTTCACAGAAGAAGAAAACAGGTAATGATCTGTCGCTGTGGCCTGAACGCAGCACGGGGCCACATGTGTGCAGGAGATGTAAGCAGCTGAAGAGAGATGTTGCCCATTCAGATCATTTCCTTTGATTCATTTGAAAGGCCTGGAGAGTGTATAAGTGTTCAGTATTTTACGTAGGGCTGCACGATATGCTAAAAAAAGCAATTATTTGACTGACACTGTGATCGCAATACGCTGTACAGTTAGTGGGAATGATCATTTTTGCATTACAATTTTCATTTGGACTGAAAAAAAAAAAAAAAAACATATTAAAATTGTGATGATGTGACGTTTGTTGGAGTCTGAACCAAACAAGCCTGCAAGCGAGCATGATTTGTGCACCAGGACGTCTCTGCAGCACTGCAGCACTTCACTGACACATTTTTCCTTCTTCATGAAAACCGTGATTTGTTTCGGGTTCCATGACCCATACTGCGATTTTGATAATTTTGCAAATAACTGTGCAGTCCTAACTTTACGAGAAAAAAAGATAGCCTTAGGGAAAAGCCAGAGAAATAATGGTGACAATGATTTTGCGTAGCACAGCTTTGGTCTTACTTGTTTTGTGCCACTGATCTTATAAAACTAGTGTCTAGAATTCATGATCAAATTGGGTGTACCACAAACAATTTAAAGTACCAGTGTGTAATAAGGCATTCACTATAAAGGTTTTACGCTGTCAATAAATACTTCAGTGGTTCCCAAACCAGGCAGATGACCAGGGGAGAAATAAAGAGTGAAACAAATGCACCCTGTTACAGTCTTGTCAGCTGAAGTCTTTCTGTAACATTGTTTGTTCAACATTGATTAATCTGTCTATTGTTTTCTTGATAAATTAATTAGTTGTTTGGACCATAAAATGTCAGACAATGGTGGGGAAAAAAAGTGTTTCCAAAAGCCCAAGATGACGTCCTCAAATGTCTTGTTTTGTCCACAACCCAAAGATATTCAGTTTACAGTCAGAGAGGAGGAAAGACGCCAGAAAATATTCACATCATGCCCCCCACCCCACCCTATTATCAACCATTGATTATAATTGCATCCATCAGAACTGTTTGTTGGATGGTCGAACAGCTTTGGAAACCCCCTCCCCCGCACCTGTCAAATGTCATCTCTGTGAAACTGACACTCACACCCACTTCGAGCAGTGATTGGTCAGCTGTGTGGAGATAAGGAAGGAGCTGGGGGTTTGAACTTATTATATATTATCTTTCAATGTGTGAAACCCAGTGCAACACCATCCTATCTGAAAACGTGCACCGGTATCTGCATATTTAAATAAAATTGCATCTCCTTGCTGTTTATGATGGGTCCACCAAGCCTAAGCATTGGGGGGATTTAAACTAAAATGTGCTATGCAAGTAGCCAACTCCAATGTTAAGAGACCTTTATTTTGAAATTTTATTTTGAAGTTTACACGTTTGTTTCCGCTTCCTTGTCTCTCTGCCATGTTTAGGCTCCCTCACGGTCCCTAGTTTCTGGAAAAGTGTTGCAGACCAACTGGACCAAAATCCTAAATACCCCTTTATTGACAACATCTTACTAGGGCAGTCACTTTTTCAAAAAATCAAGTTCGAACGATTTTAAAATGACCTGTAATTTGTTCAAATAAATTCGACACCTGTCCTGTCTTGTAATACCACTTTGTGCTTCAGGTTTGCTATGTTCTACAAGCTCCATTAGCTTTTTTAGTCTAATAAATAAACTAAATTAGTGATTAATCACAGTTTGCAGCAGTTACTGGTGATATACAGTCCCAAACTTGTTTGGAACATGACTCATATAACAACAGCTAATTCTTAGATGTTGCACCTTTAAATGACCTTGTTATCAAGCCTGGTTACAAGAAAAAAAGAATCCCACCCCCATTTTTTATTCCTTGTTTAATACTGCCAAATGAATTTCTTGTGTTATTATGGTCACTGGCAGCAGCAGGGAAGTGCTCCATCCAAGAAATGCTGGATGCCTTCATATAAGCTATTTTTCCTCACTTTCCCTTGAGTCCCTGTGGACTGCAGCCATTTTTCAGCCTGATCTCACAGGGAATTTCTGCTTTTTTTTTTTTTCCTCTCAGCTTACTGCTTTGAAAATCTGCAAAGGTCACAAGTGAGTTTTCAAAACAGAGCGCAAAGTTTGTGCTGTTACAGAATTAGGAAGTGTAACTTTCACCAAAATAACTTACTGTGACCTAAACCTATTTATATAATTTAACCTAACATGAACCTAAAAAACTGAGCTGGTGACAATTTTTGTGCTGATTGTTCACTCTTAGAAATAAGGGTTACAAAAGGGTTCCTCCTGAAGAGAGAGGTTCTACCCAGAAGCATTTGCCCCTGAAGAACCCTTTTTTGAAGAAAGGGTTTCTAATGGATTCTTTGTAGGACTAAGTGTTCCATTAAGATCCCTTTTCATCCAAAGAACCCTTTTTGGAAGAAAGAAGAAAGGTATGTTGCTGTTGAAATCCTTGAAGAACTCTGTCATCAAGGGTTTTCTGGATCATAAAATAAAGGAATTCTCGGTAGAACCCCCTGCGTGGGTTGTAGATAAAACCATCGGAATAGAAAAAGGTTCTCAGTAGAACCTCCTGAGTGGGTTCCAGATGAAACCCTTGGAATATACAAGGGTTCTCAATAGAATCTCCTTGGTGGGTTCTACATCAGACCCATATAAAAAGGTTCCCAGTAGAACCCCCTGCATGGGTTCTGGAAATAAAACCCTTGGAATATGAAACGGTTCTCAGCAGAATCTCCAGAGTGGGTTCTAGATCTAACCCTTGGAATATAAAAGGGTTCTCAATAGACCCTCCTTGGTGGGTTCTACATCAAACCCTTGGAATATAAAAAGGTTCCCGGTAGAACCCCCTAGTTGGGTTCTAGATCAAACCCTAGGAATATAAAATGGGTTCTTGTTAGCACCCTTAGAAGATGGAATGGTCCTGGATAGAACCCCTTGAAAGGTTTCTGGGTGGAACCATTACACCATAGAAGAGTTCTTTATAGAACCTCTCATAGGGGGTTCTAGGTAAAGCCTTTCACAGTATAACCCTTTATGTTAGGTTCCAGGTAAATGGAAGCTATATAAAAGCCTCTACCAGGAACCAGAAAGGTTCTCCTATGGGGAAAATCCAAAGAACTCTTTCTGGTTCTAGGTAGCACTTTAATTTATAAGAGTGTATGGAAATACAGATTTGTTACAGTATAATGAAAAACTGGGCCAGCACTCTCTCTACTGTATAATGTGACGTATATTTAATTTAAGATAGAGATCACATTATGCATTATAAAGATATAAGCCAGACAAAAAGATTAAATGAATTCTACTCAAATATAAAGTGAAATACATTTACAGTTTACTATTCCTTGTTTCAGCCCAACATGCTGTTTTAAAGCTCAGCAGAGCAGAGCTGTGTGACAGAGCAGCGGTCTGTTCAGTGCGTTGGACAGTGTGGTTTTCAAGGTTGCTCCTAAGCTTCTTTTGTAGCTCTGGTTGAATTGGCAGAAGTGTGTGTTTGTTCTCGGAGACTTTGTTTCTATACTGAGCCAGCATTGTGATGTGTGTGGCGGACGGGGATACAAACTTCCGTCCTCACAATAATAGAACTGATAATCTTTTTCCTGTGTTACTGTACATTGTTCCAGAGAGCCTGCAGCCGCACAATAGAACACACATGAACACTGGAGTTCAGCTCAGACGGGTTATTAAAGATCAGGCCAACTCCCTGTAAAGTTTTTTTTCTGGGGGGGGATTTAAGCTGCTGTTGGCTTATATTTCGTGCAAACTCTGCCTCCTTGACAGCATTTATTGTCTGGGACGTTTGCAGTCGCACCAACACCATGGAGCATTCTGAACACATTAAATCATGGATGCATTCAAATTAGCCTACCGTGTGTTTCTGCATGGGTGATTGTGTTTAGCGTGCAGGGATATAGAGGTTTCACACTTTACATGATGGGACATTTGCTTACAAACCAATACTACAAGGATGTCACAGTTTCACTTCTGATACTATGAAAAATCATGTGCCAGTACTGCAGAAGTTATAAAAAATTACCTCATTGTAATGAAATGTTTCATCATTCTTCTTCATCATGTTCATATCAACAATTTTCTTGGAAAAAAAAAAAAGTAATGTCAGTTTTTTATATTGTCACTTTCTATTTCATACCCCGTTTTTAAAAAAAAAATGAAAATAACTGAAAAGATATTGTATTATATTTACAAAACTAACTAATTGAATAAAAATATACAGGAAACATTTTTAGTTTTAGTCTTTGTCAGTTTGGTCAAATTCGTCGATGAAACAAGCATGAGGAGACATTGCTGCATTTTTTATTGAGACTGGGATGTCTTCATGACTCAACTTCTTAAATCTTGCCCCCAACTAAAGTCTCATATTATCGAAAAAGAATTAAAACGAATACTGAAACTAATAAGAACAAAATAACAATTAAAAAAAAAACTGGAACAAGCATCATGGAAACTCAAACTGACTTGAGAACATAAAAAAAACCCCAAAAAAACGACAAACTAAAAATACAGAACTCTGCAGTGGTGATGTCACCAGTCTAGCAGCCAATCACACGTCTCCAACTTCTCTTAGGCCAGCAACTGCTACCAAATTTAGCCAGTTAGCTGCATTAGTATATGATCTAAAATGATCATTCTAGTATAGAAGTTTGAATGACTTCCTGTCTCACTGCCTGCCAAACTCCATTAACATTTTGCTCAGTTTAACCGTTATTAACATCTACGCCTTCTACAAGATTATTAATTATTCCTTATGACTCACAAACAGACACTTAGTCATTTCAGCAGGCATTCTGCATTAATTTGAACTCTATTAGACACGAAACAACCTAATAATAGCGCAGGTTGTGGGTCAGAACAGAAATTACAAAGGAGGACAGAGATGTCTTGTGTGATGTCAGAGTTATTCTGAATCAACCAGCTGGGGGTGCTTGTTGTAAATAAGCACAGGGCAAAGACACACTAACTAATGACTCCTTGTATTAATCTTAAAATGCTACACATGCTACCTACACAGCCGACTAACTTGCTGGTCTTGGTTGGGCATGTAGATTATCATGTTAGCTGCTTACGTTTTAAATTTGTCTTGCTACCTGTTTTTTGTCTTGACATGTCTTTTTTTACGTAGTTTTTCTTGTTGTATGTCATGCTTTACCTTTATGTCTTTTACGTTGTTTTTCATTTTCGTCTATTTCGTCTTTTTTGTTTTTGTCTTATTACGTCTTTTACGTCGTTTTCTTTTTTTTAATCTCAGTACATATTTTATGTCGTTTTTTGTCGTTTCCGTCTTATTATGCCTTTTAATTGTTTTTTGTCTTTCATGTTGTTTTGCATCTTCTTACATATTTTCCACAGTTTTTTGTCGTCTGGTTATGTCTTTTGTCTTGTTACATCTTTCACATTGTTTTTGTCTTGTTACATCTTTAACGTCGTTTTTAGTCTTGGTACGCGTTTTTAGTCTTGTTACGTCTGTTGTGCTTGATATGCAGTGATGAATACACCCCTCAAATGGACTAAAAAGACAGTGATAAGCCTGTTTTGAAAATGTAAATACAGATGTAACGTACTGTACAAAGTACAGGTACTTGTGTTAAAACGTAGAGAATAAGAGAAAAAGTTGTTGGAAGAATAAATATTCAAGTAAAATAGAGGTACCTGAAAATTCTACTTGAGTACAGTAACAAAGGATTTGAATTCAATTACTTCCCACCTCTGTATTAAATAGAGTTGAAACCTGGCACATTCTTACCAAAAACAGAACAATAGAAGCTTCACTAAGGTAGCTTTTATTCCAGGGCTGTGGTATATGAGATATTATATTGTACAAGTGTTTTAATCATAGTTTTTTTCCTGAACAGAGTTGAGCTTTGGCTCTGCAGTGAAGTGACTCGTGCTTCTGGGGCAGCTCTGCCTCCAGGAAATGTTTGTAGAGCTAAAACTCTAATCTGCTCGGTAATAAGAGGAGACTCAGCCTGCTTGTTATTCAGGGTGAAAATTAACTCTGGGTTTAGAGCCTTTTGCTGGCGTCTTCGGGGAAACAATAAGCATCTTTTCTCAACTCATTTCTGTGTTGTTTGTCCTCCCAACTCATTAATCCTAATTGGTCCTCACTGTTAGAGAGACTACAGACACTCCAGCCGCCCAAACCCACAGAGAGAGCGTTCACTGTTCAGACAACTCATTCACTCACTGATTCGAGTCCAATTACACTCACATATTCATACACGGATAAATTAGTTCACAGACACTAATGGAAAGCAGAAAAAAACCTCATTTGTATTGTTAAAAGCTTGGCGCTGACCTACGAGCTACCTCATCACTGGCCAGAACATTCACATTTCTGCCATCACTGTGAGATCTGCCGCTAAACCTGACAATGTGTACCTCCATTTCTGTCCAGAAATATAATCTACCATGATACCATGATTGCAATAAGGCCAGTCGCAATTAAACCAATCTAAATCCAGAAGAAGACACCTAACACTGGCATTGCTAACAAGCTAGCATTGTGACTTTTGTCTCTATCGTCCTAATAACAGTTCAATAGTCCTTCTCTCTATAACTCTATTTTGCTCTCAACGCAGCCTGGGAACCAGACAAATCTGTGAACTTATGTTTTTATTTAGCTCTGGCGGTCATGCCTGGCTCCCTCCCATTCAGACAGATTGCACATGTAGCTCCAGTCGAGTGATTACATATCAGTTTATTCAGTCACATTCTACATTCAACATTATTTCCATTTTCTGAATTAAAACAC
>JAJHUR010078245.1:0-11720 GCA_027495735.1 Lutjanus campechanus | reverse complement strand
TTGGGTTTAGGCATGAAAACTACTTGGTTAGGTTTAAGAAAAGATCATGCGTTGGGTTAAAATAAGTACATTACGCAAGCACGAAGATTATTAAAAATATCAATACTTCAATACTTTTCAATTCTACCTGATTAAAAACTACAACACTAACATTCAATAATATCAAAAGTATCACAGCTGTAAAAAAGAAAACATCCAAGTGCTAAATCAAGACCTCACTTCAGTTTAGTCTTTACTCTCTTGACCGAAATTTGACTCGCAGTAAAACCAGACAGTGTTAACTGACTTTTCTACATCAGCACTGTGTCTGGGTTGTTAATTTTATAATTTATTTTTTTTAATTTAATTTTGTTTGTCTAGGACTTGTTTTTCTTTTTGGTGAGGTATCAAAAGAGGCATCAAGTAGGGATTTCCCTGTCGATTAAACGTCAATTTTAATTTAGACTAGTCACTAGTCTAACAGGAAGAAAACAATCAGAAAGCAGTTAAAATTGAGCACATTTTATCAACTGATCATGTTGAACATTGTCCAGAAAATACTGTGTGTATTAAGAGTAATTTGAAAACAAGACAGCAACTCACTAAATGCTTCATCTGTTCAGACCGAACAGGCTCGCAGCGTCTGCAGGTAAATGACATCGGAGCTGACGTTAGCTGCCAGCCAGCCACGCTGTGTGGCTAACGTTAGCAGTGCTAGTAGCGGCAGCCTGCTCTGCTTGCAGGTTAATGTCTGTGCTGAATGTGGTTACACGTTGCCCCAGTCGAGAGATTATATATCAGTTTATTGTGACACAGCCTACATTTAGTCCTAGTTTCATTTTCTAGATCAAAACACTGCCAAACCGCGCGGCTTTTACGAGTCATCCGTCCTAAATTGCTGATAACAACATCTGGGCCATTGGGGCATTCGCGCTGGGTGAGAGAGGCTGCTGCCCGGCTAGATAAGGGCAGCTGCATCACACCTTAGAGGCAAACTTTTACTGACATTGTACAGGAATAAAATATTGTTTAATAGTTTAACCGGCTAGTATTTCTGGTGAGGGTGGCAACGTTTAATGGTATATTCGTATAGTCGCACATCCCTAGCATCGACAAATGTTTTTTGTTAGTATCTAGCATTGCATAGAAGTTTAAAATTCTGGTATCGTGGCAACCCAGGGGTGCGCAAGTACCAGTAAGCAAAGGACAAATCCTGTGTAAAGAGCGAAAAAGTCTGCATAGGGAAGAGGTTGGAGTGGATGGATGGATGGGTCAAACACAGGACTTTCGCACAGGAGATTTAATTGTCACAGAAAGCAGAAATTCAGATCCATTGTGTGAGAAACCAATCACATTGCCCCCTTTTGCATATTAATCAGGGAGAGTTAACATGGTCTTTCCCTGGATCGCGGCCATGATTCCATTCTCAGGTAAAATGAAGCAACAAGTGATAAATTGCTCTTAAACAGCTACATTTGAAGGCCAAATGACCTTCTAACCAGGCCCGTCCTGGACGCAGCCATCTGGGACAATGAAACTTCTCCTTTGTCCCTCAAGCTAACATGACTGTTTCTGCACCATCTTTAGGATTCTTCATAAAGGCAGAGATCGGACATTGTGGACAGGATGCATGGCAGTCTTATATGGTGGCCGGTTTCTGTGATAAATACGTGCAAATAGAGGCAGTGACAGCTGTCTGCTTTCACAGTAAGTAAATGTTTGGAACTGGTTATTTATTTACCTGACGTGGGTAAATGTCAAATGTTCATAGGTAACTTTAGCGCACACTAACAAGATGACCTCAACACCAGGACACTCGCAGTATGCGAAGCCTCCATTCAAAGAACTCATGAAGTCACTTGTCATTGTCATTTTATGAACTCTACATTTGTTTGCCTGCAAGTCCCAGAAATGCTGTGTTTTATCATCACCTATATGCTGAATCACTGTATCATATCACAATAAGATGGTGACATGATCCTTTCTATTATAAGCGTTTCCTGAAAAGGGGTTGAACAACAGCTTAATCACTTAGGAAACTGTTACAAAAAAAGTATCTGTGTTAAGACCCATTCAGCCAGACAGAAATAAGACCACACCATCAATTGCAGAACTACTATTGTAGTACTTCAAGTGTAGAAATAAATAACAGCACTATGGGCTTTAAAGTAAGACCACAGAATTGGACTGCTAAAAACGTTAGCTGCGTTTCCATCCAGTTGTTATGCCAATAGAATCTGAAGTGAACTTTTGAAACGTTGCAAAAATGAAGTAGACATGTTTCCATCAACTGGTTTTGATTGAATAACTTGGGCTATGCAAAGCATAGTTTTGTAAGAAATTGGTAGTATGGCCTATGTTAAGAAATAGAGTAGAATAGGAGTAGAGAAGAATAAGGCCAACTGCCAATAAAATTCAAAGGAGAAGAAATTTTTTTTTTAATCTTTGCCATCTTTAAGAGTACAGAGGTTATTGGTACACAGAACCACCTGGGAAGTCGTCCTGTTTGGAAAAAGGGCGGCACTTCAACCAGTCAGATCAAACTCTTGTCAAAGCCAGTCGGGAGAAGAGTGAAAATATGTTCAGAAGCTTTCAGTGTTGTTCTTTGCTCTCCTTTCAATGAAGAAATACTCTCCAGTTCTGATATAACTGATGCTATCACAGTATCTATGCTAACCTCTTCAGGAGCCGCCATCCATGGACGCTTCTCGCTGTCAAACCTAAAACCACGTAGTCCTTCCTAGGATGCTGATTGGCTACACCACTTTTGGTGCAGACACAATCAGATAACTTGAAGCCTGGCAAGATGGATTCTTGCATGACCTCACGAATCCAGCCGCCTTGTAAGGTAAGTAAATTATAATCTTTCATGAAACAGTAGAACACAGCAGAAAACCTCTTCTTCTTCTTCTTCTTCAACTTCTTCTTCATCTTCTTCTTAGGTAAAGACCTGATCAGTCAAATGTTTGCTATGTCAAGACTTGTTCGGAAAAGGTGTTTCCTTCACCCATTAACTGCGTTTCAAAAAAGGAAAAAACACCACTAGCAATCAATTTTTGAGGACGTTTTTTTGAATTTTGCTGTTTCTATCAACCTTTTCCAATGTGATGCCTCAAAATGTACACAAAAAATATTGATGGAAACACAGCTACTGCAGCCAAAAGAACAACAGACACTGTTAGCTTCATATAAAGCTGATTAGTTTAACTTTTGTGTTCTTTGTCTTATTTAGCTGTAGTTAAACGAGACTTATTTAACAGCAGTTACTTGTAAATAGGACAAGGAATATCTAAAATAAGACAATGAATGCCTGAAGAGAAAGCACTGTAGCCTGAATCACACAAATTGTCAATGACTCATTTACACAAATGAGGTTTTATTTCATGCCTGGTGTGAGGCAAGGTGAGATTCAGTTATTACTGAGCAGGGTTAGACGGTATTGTCTGACAGACCTTTGAAATGTGAGGGGCAGCACATGAGAAAGGCTGGCAGAGGTAGTGTTATTTGTCATTAATCAGCTGGAGGGAAACCAAAGTCTGCATGAATAAAGACCTCAGTCCTGAACTCAAGTATGCTGCAATTCGGGGAAATCCCAGCTGGTTTGACTTGGCACTGAAAAATTGACAGAAGAAATGTTTCATTGTGACATTATGTAGAAATCCAAGGTCACGCCAACAGTGAAATACTCAGTAGTGTTAGAATTCAGATATTAAGACTATAAAATGGAGTCAGAAGTCATTCCATTTGAAAAGTACCACAATGTTTGCTTTGTCATTACAGAAACAGAGAAAAAATTCTTCCCAACTTCTCTTGCTATAAAAAAACAAACTCCTCTCATTAAAACCAAACAACTTGGTGTGTCATAATGACAAGAAAAGGATGTGACGATATGAAGTATCACCTTATCATGAGATAAAGTTGTGAACGTGTTTTTGTCTCTGCTAATTTGAATGAAAACAAGAAAGGTCTCACAGACATATCTGACCACACAGCTTGTGACGCATCATTAAGTAGGTAACAGCTAAGAGAGCGAGATATGCAGATCGCTGTGTGAGAAAGGTGTCAGCATACTGCTGTTTGTCTGCACAGTTAGAAAGAACTAATTTTCTCACAGCTATAACAAGACACCGGGCAGGTTGTTGCAGTGGCAGCTGTACATTATTTAGCCCCTGAAACTGTTAGACTGAAGTTGGCGTAGTGTTGTTAGCTGATCTTACTTAGCTAAAAGTTTATTAATGAATGACAAAAGTCACTTAGATATTATTTGTAATCCACAACAGGCTGCTCAACTGTAGCCTGATGTTTTCATTTTGAAATCTCCATTTTTTTTCCAATGATTTTTTAGAAGCTATTTTACTAAGACTCCTTAGATCTTGTCTGGGGGGGGCACATGAGAAATTGATCAGGCTGCCGTTTGCCAGACACAAAATATATAAGGTCCTAATAATAATAATAAGGTCCTAATAAATCTTTAATAATGGAGTGGACAGAAGTGTTCAATATAGGGCACTTCTACTGTTGGTCGCCATTTCTGAATTGCCATGTTGAATTGTGGGCTAATATTTTGTTGGCAATGTCCAAAACTTGATGTTTTACAGTGCACCATGCATGCTGCATATTGGTTGCAATGATAGTCGCAGCAAAAGTAGAAGACGACCAACATAAACAACATGGAGTGTACAGCATCGAGAGAATACAGTTACAGTTTAATATAAAAGATACAGTTTGTTATCATTATCCCTTTCAAAATAAAGGTTTGATAATGGTTTAATGGTAATCAAAAAGTTATTAACTGTCTTTCCTAGATTTTTAATCTAAATTTTTAGTTCCACGGTGGCCTTGCGGGCCACAGGAAACCCTTCAGTGGGCTGCATCTGATTCCTTTGGTACGTCCATTCACTATGTAAGCTCGTAAAATATTAAGAAAGGAAATATTCTTACACCTATTTTCCTGATTAAACTGAAAAAAAATATATAATCAACAACTGAATTCAAGTCAATCTCTTTTAGCAAACAAAGAGGAGCTTAACTCAGACTTATTATAAAACTAGACAGGTCTTTGCCAGTCAGCGCTGCCGCCAATGTTTCCCAGTGGCCCCTTGTGGTAAAAATTCCCCACCAGCCCATTTGTATTTGTAAAATTTCCTTAAGCCGGAAAAAAAGCCATTTAAAAATCTGTGACGTTATCACAATGTAAGACCTATGGGTCTTGCGGGAACTCGCGACTCAGTGGGTCGTATAACCAGGAAGTAAACACTTATGTGCCAGGCGAGCAACATTCATTGGGTTGAATGGGCGTTCAGCCACCAGAACCAGAGGACGGTGACAGGATGGAATTTTTTCCCTTCTGTGTTGCATTGTGGGAACTGAAGTGCGCTGAAGTGAACTGCTGGGCTGATTTGGACAGAGAGTCGCTGAAGGTTCATTTGTAACTGGCCATTAGGGAGGATGAGGTGGTGTTGTTCAAGTGTCGTGCATGGGGAATATAGTGTTGGTGGACCATGTCCCCGACATGTTGTTGAGCCCTGTTTCAGGTCTGCCCAATAAATCCTGAACACAGAAATAGTTTACCAGTCTAACTCCAGAATTCAGTACAACATAGTTCTGAGTCTTTTCCCATCTGTTTAGCAAATATATTCTAACATGTATAATGTGTTCAGGAAAAAAATCCTTTACAGGGACTTTAATGTCCAAGTTGGAACACTCAGTCCTCTCTGCACTGCGGTCTGTTACACTCTTACTCTTATTGGCCTACACTTTGTTTCATGTGCCATTGACAAGTTTAACTCTGAGTGTAACACATCAACCAGCAGAACTACCAGCAGTGATATCGTAGATAACCCTCCCCGGCTTCCCACCCACAAACATGTTCACTTGAGTCTATCGAGCATCAAATCTCTGCAGTGGTGGACGGGAAATGCTCCCCTCACTCCCCTTTAAACGTTTTGCCTGACAACAAGTGGTCATTCCAGGTTGACTTCTACAACAGCCAAGTCCTGTTGCAGCTGCGCTACAGAGACAAAGCTTATGTTCCAAGGACTCACAAACTCAGAGGAATCCATCTGTAGACCAAACTCAGGGTGTTTTCCTGAGTCCCTCCAGGATTTCACAGGCTTTTTGAGGGATTGTTGTGGCCTAATGTGATTTCACAGCAACTTTTCTTAAAAAAGAATGTGATGCATGTTGTGATGTCTTAGGACATTTTTTGAACAATTCATTAAAAACAAAGGCAACAAGGCTCAGGATTACAACAATTCTAAAAAAAAAAAAAAAAAAAAAAAGCTTTATTTGTATATGAAAGTAAGGTGCACCTGGGGTGTGTCCAACATTTTTCTTTAACTAGTGCAAATTCATTCAAAGCAGCACAGAATTCTAAAAATAAAAGTGCACAGAGCATTGAAAAATGTCAACAAAATGAATCTTGTGTTCTGCCCAAGACAAAATTTTAAAAAAATTACACAAAAATAATAAAACATTTGATTCAGTTCAATAAAATGTACATGTATGATGTCTGTGTGGGGGACTGCTATGATTGGTGGAACTTGCAGGAAGCTACGATGTTTCTGAATTCGCATTAATCGCAACTTGGCGACTTCCTGAAGGGACTGATTTGCAAACTGTACTACATTATTATTATTCTGACAATAATGATGAACTATATAATCAAAAGTTGGATGCCTTCGCACCAAATTATTTAGCATTTTACAGCGATATGGTTTCAGTATATGAATTGTATTGCTGCAATTCAATGGACAGACTGTCAATAAATACCTTCTTTTAGTCACGTTTAAAGTAGAAGTTAAAAGCTGCATACGGTAAATGATGAGCAAACATTCTTCATTCACACCATTTAAAAGCATCAGCTCTCAGTGGTAACAGTTTTTGAAAATAACATGCTTTGTTTCTGAGAAGCATGTTATCAAAGTGCTGAGCCGAAGAGACAGTGAAGAAATGGTGCGAGATTGATTAAGGAGTGTTGTGTTGTGGTTGGAGGGGGGTGGGGGGTTTACAGGAGGAGCCAGGGGACAGCTGTCAATCCGAGCAGCCTCCAGGCCCGCAGGAAACCTGCTGCTGGCTCAGCAACTGTAGGCAGACAGCTGTCCTGGGAGCTGCTTACTGAGGGCAGACAGATACATGCAGCCACTTATTAGCAGCCAGAAAACATAAGCTGTCTTCACTAGCAAAACCATAGATAGTGGAGTTAATATGTACAGGATTATGGCCAATAACTCAACCCTGCATTTTCTATTTCAGAACAGAGAGAACGGAAATATGGTGTAACAGAAAAACACTCAGTAATTGCACGTCATGTAGCCTACGTCTTTCTTTTCTTTTGACTGGCACTCTTTTAATTACTTCATCTTATTGTCTCTTCTTCTGCAGTAGTTTAACTGCACCAGACTGAAGAATTAGCACCACCAGCTGTTTACCCTGATGCATCCAACTCCTAATATGTGGATGGAAAAACGCATTCACTCGCATTTTCTTTCACAGATTTTCTGATATGTACACAAAATTTAGATGGAAGCTTGATTAACGCGAACAGCTTTGCCAAATGAACTCATTAATCACATTTTTTCCTTTTTCTTTTATGCAACAAAAAATCCTCCATGACCAATTAAATCTGTTTTTGTATAAAGTCCATCGGATTCTTAACCCTAAAACTAATCTTAATTTTCATAGTCAATTAATCAGTCAGTTATTTTCTCCATTAATTGATTAATAGTTGTTTCAAAATGTCAGAAAATTGTGAAAAATGTCAATCAGTGTCTCCCAAAGCTCAAGATGACGTCCTCAAATGTCTTGTCTTACTCACAACCCAAAGATATTCAGTTTACTGTCACAGTGGAGTAAAGAAACCAGAAAATATTCACATTTAAGAAGCTGAAATTAGAGAATTTGGGCTTTTTTTCTTAAATAAATTAGTGAAACATTGACAGTTTTGATGTTTGTAGCTGTCATGGTTCCTCATGGATTTTTGCTTTGTTGATTTTCCTTTACAGGCAGAAAAATTAGCAGTAAAACCTGCCTCATCCTGCACAGAGAAGCTGCTTACATATCTGAAAGACATGATGAAACATCATGAAGAGTTCGAACATCTCAGTGATGTAATTAGTGATGCACAATTTATCAAAATATTGACAAAATCGCAATACGCCCAAGTGTCCGGGCCTACAAATCTTGTTCTGCAGATGTAAGAAAACATGTTTTTTTTTTGGGTACAGAACTCAACAAGTGTCATATCATCATGACTTAGTTTTAGTTTTTTTTGGTGGAAATGAAAGTCATGATAGAAAAATGATCACTCCCACATGGGCTGCAACCCATGATTATTTTCATACTAGATTGTCTATCGATTATTTTCTCGATTAGTTGTTTGGTCTATAAACTGTCAGAAAATTGGTGAAAAATGTTGATTAGTGTCCTAAAATGTTGTTTTGTCCACAACCCAAATATATTCAGTTTACTGTCAGAGAGTCACATTTATGATGCTGAAATTAAAAAAAAAAAATTGTTTTTTTTTTCTTAAAAATGGACTCAAATCGATTAATCAGTTATCAAAATAGTTGTCTGTTAATTTGATAATCGATTAATAATCGATTATTCGTTGCAGCTCTAATCCCACTAATCGTGAATCATATTGCATATTGTGAATCATTAATTACTGAACACTTTCATCATCAGGACTTGGCCTTAAAATTAGGGCAGCACCATTTGGTTAAAAAAAAAAAAGTCATATTATGTTGATTATTTTGACTGAAACCGTGACTGTGATATGCCAAATGTTTAGTGGAAATGATCCGTTTTGCATTACATTTTTCACGTTCACTGAAAAAACACCATTAAAATCGTGAAGACGTGATATTTATTGAGGTCTGTACCAAACAAATCATGTTTCCTTTCATCTGGAGAACAAGATTTTTAGGCCAGGTCATCTCTGCGGCACTGTGCTGTTTGCAAATTGTGATGTGGTTCTGGTTTTGCAATTTGGATATTGCACTTGGCCATATTACAGTCTTATTGCAATTGTGATTAATTGTGCAGCCTTACTTAAAATGTCAAGATTTCAAGATACTCAGTATAGTAGCACAAAATACTGGAAATCATCAGCTTCAAACCTACTGACCTGTTAGTATCAACCATAAAAAAAAAAAAAATCCATACAGCTCAAACCTTGATGCTAACTGACAAGCACACTTGTCCCTTTTGTGCCGCTCATGTAGTATCTCTCCATCTGTGCCCGAGGCCACAAGCTGATATTGACACAGAGCCTCTGGTTCCCGGAGTCAAATAATGAATGACTGTGAAATCAGCCAGGAACGAGAACAAGACGTAGACCGTGGGTCACTACAACCTCTAAGACTGACAAAAAATACTCCGCACAACAGCTTGCCGAGAATATAAGTCAGTAGAAGAGGCTTTCAAATAAACTATAATTAGCAAAGGGCTCTTCTACTTTTGTTTGTGGGTAATTTGCGATGCAAACCTGCCTGCGCCGGGCAGCTGCACCACCTTGAGTTTCATACAGCCACAGCGAGATATTTGAGTGGAGACAATGGCCCCATAATCTGATAGTGCTGTCTGTTTGCCTGCTTCCGGACAGAGCTTCAAATGAACCACGATATGATCGCCGAGCTGCAGTGGAAGTGCACCACCAGTGAATGACGGCAGCTATATCCAGACAGTGATGCACCTCTCCTATTTCAGGAAGGAGACTAATGACATTTATATGACCTTGTTAGAGGGCTCCCTGCCGAGGCAGACATATAATGATGACACATCAAATGAAATAACAGGTACATCATTTTGATTTTATAAATCACCTTCAAGCGCTCCCAAAGAGCTGCGACCAATTTGTGCAGGCAGAGCGAAAGAAGAATACGCTCATATTCATCTGCATTTCAAAGATACTGGGCTAAAAAACAAGGGACTGACTCAATAATTCATGAGAGTTACCAACTCCACAGCACTTTACAGTTCCCAACGCTGGGATATATACTGTATGCAGCTCTCACAGATGTAGCACACTTGAACCCACATACTGTAAGTAGACATTTTCCTTTCCTCCTTCAAATCAGCAAATATGCAACCCCCTTGAGCTGAGCTGTACAGAAAATACATTTCCTATGTAGACAGCTGTTGAGAAACGGGAGAGAAAACACTAAATCAGCGATGAGAAAGTCTAGAGCAAATATGGCAATGAAAATGCAAATACATTTGGTGTCACATTGTTTTTGACTGTACATCTGGGCCAAGAAGATACACGCAGTCTAGTAGGAGAAATAGCTTCCCATTGCACAAGAATGGCATTTCTTTGTAACCAGTTTTTTTTTTTAGGACCCCAGTGGTGTCTAGTTGAGAATTTTTGACCAGATCACGTACAAAGACAAATTAAACAACTTTTTCATACAATAGTGAGACCAGGAATCTAATGGAACAGTCACTGACATGGTACAAACGCTCTTTATTGGCGAAAAATGGTGGAAAGTAACAAATTTTAGGCTCATGACAATGTAGCTTTTGGTTTTATTCTGTTTCTCAACAGTTTCCTGCACTAGCCATTGAAACTAGTTTAGTCTCTTTTATAATTTGCAAGGTTATTATGTTGATGTCAGTAAAGAATATGGAATGAAAGTCTGGGAATATGGCATGAAAGTCCGAATACGGCATACAAGTCTGAAAATATCGATAAAAGTCCAAGAAAATGGCATATAACTCTGAGAATATTCCATGAAGGTATGAAAAAAGGCCACGGAAGTCTGAGAATATGGATAAAAGTCTGAGACTATGGAATAAAAGTTTGAGAATATTGCACCAAAGTCTGAGAAAATGTCATGAACGTCTTAATATATGGCATGAAAGTCTGAAAATATTGATAAAAGCCTGAGAATATGGCATAAAAGTCTGAGAATATGGCATAAAAGTCTGAGAAAATGGCATATAACTCTGAGAATATGGAATAAAAGTTTGAGAATATTGCACCAAAGTCTGAGAAAATGTCATGAATGTCTTAATATATGGCATGAAAGTCAGAGAAAATGGCATAAAAGTCTGAAAATATTGATAAAAGCCTGAGAATATGGAATAAAAGAGAATATGGAATAAAAGTCCAAGAAAATGGCATCACAGTCTGAGATTATGACATGAAAGTCTGAGAAAATGACATATAAGTCTGAGAATATTGCATAAAAGTCCAAGAACATGGCACCAAAGTCTGAGAATTTGGCTGAAAAAGTCTGAGAAAATGTGTGGGAAACTGAAAGAAAGAGAGACAGACAAAGTCGTGCGTTACAGTCGTCACTGTGACAGTGTACAATTTCATGACCAGTGCATGCAATTGTAAAAAACCACATTATCTACACAGGAAGCGAGTGGGCGTCCCTTTGAAAGAAGAACTCAAAGCTTACTTCATAACCTGACAGCAGCCACATCTTGACCTAAAATAAGGCCACATATACAAACAGTATCACACACAAGTTCCCTGTAGACCTCTGAGACTTTGTTCATTGAGCAAACACCGCATTGGCACATCAGTGCGAAACACCGCAATGTGGATTCACTCCAAGTTTAGCAGCTTTAAAAGTGCTATCAGGCATACTTTGTTAAAGTGTTATGAAACATCTTTTGGAGATGGTCCGCTCTAGTCGGGGAAATAAGAAAAGATGACACAGTTTCAAACGCAGAGAGCCAACTTTAATTATTCAGCTAAAACTTTAGATGTTAAGATACTGATCCCATCA
>JAJHUR010078244.1:0-35137 GCA_027495735.1 Lutjanus campechanus | reverse complement strand
TACTGAATGAGGTGCAGCTACTGCCATTTCTAAACAATAGATCAAATATTCACGAATACAGGTTTAATTGGTTAAATTCTCAAGGCTAATTAATCAATTAATGATTATATCCTTACTCCAAACCTGTGCTGCTGCAGTGTTTAGTTTTTCATCTGTATATCCTGGTTTTTGTTTGCTGTTTGCAATCAGATAACTTAATTTGCTACAAAATGCAGATAAAAGGTGTGGATATTAATTCAACTTGTCCTCAGAACTCAATTATAATTTTGAAAGTAACTAAGTAGATTACATGGTGTAATGAATGCTTAAGTAAAAGTACAGACTTGAAAATGTACTTATAAAAGTGAAAGTACCCCAAAAACCTCCACCCCTGCTACTAATTAATCTCACTAATGATTTTCTAACATTTATAAGCAGTAAAAATGGAGCCTTATTGTAAAGCAATGATACTCAACTTATGAAATCTGGCACATATTAGGGTGCCTGGTGGCCTGTCAACCATTTTCTAATTCAAAATAGATTGACACTGGGATTTTTGTTTGTTTGTTTATACATTAGTAAATGTTCAGTAATATTCCCTAGCTGTTACTTGGGAAGTTGCAAATTAGCTTAATATCCAGTTCATTTTAGGCCTGGCTGGAGCAGTTTATGTTTATGGTTTGTTAATGAATCATTCCAATATTTGAGTGATTGCAGCATAAAATTAAATGTATATAAATTGAAAATGTAACCAATGGCATTTACAACTAAAATGCAGTTGCAGTAATTAAATGCAGTAAAAATATTTGAATTATCTACCATATGTCATATGGGCTTAGTGTTAATCCTGTACCAAATTAATGTAGTGCATCCAAAAAATGGATGAGGGTCAAGTTATCGTCTGTCTTACAAACAGTTTACAAATCACTGATGTGATCCAAGTATAAAACAACGCTCTCAAACTTAGAGAACTGCATGTTAAGTTTAAAAAAAAAGTAATAAGTGAGTAAGTATGAACTAAGAGGTGCTTGCATAATCACAAAAACAAATTCTTCATAAAAAAAAGTTGAACATCTTTCAATAAGACCATGAAATATTGTTTTCATAGAACTGTTTTCTGTCTGGATTTATAACTGCTCTGCAATTTCTACACTTTTCTACAAGTCATTCTTTACACTTTGAAGTGTCAATGGCCGGATTGGACCCTTTGGCAGGCCAGTTCTGGCCCACAGGCCGTATGTTTGACCACCATGCTTTTAACATTCCATGGAGGTCAACCCTAACCTTTAACCTCAACCCTTACCCTAACCTCAGCCTATTTAAAGTTCTTACTTTAACCCTAAAACTGCGTCTGAACCCTCAAATAAATAGTGAAAATGTCAAATATGATACACACACATTTTTCACTATACTTGTGAGAACATTTCATTGTTTTACATTCACTGTCATTCACTGAGGCCAACTCTAACCTGAGCTATAAACGTTACATGTCTAACCACAAACTTTTAACACCAAGTCTTAATCCTAAAATAAATATTTAAAGTAATGAATATCAAGTACACACACACACACACACACACACATACACAAGTGCAGATGTACTGAACACAAGGATGAGTTTCAGTTAACACAACACACACAAACACACAGGTGTCAGGAGGCACAATGAACACTTTTATTGTGTATTTAAGAATCAATTTACACAGCATCTGAGTGTCACATTGGAATGGATCTCTCTCTCTCTCACTCCCACGCAGACAATACATTATTCACAGTACACACACGTCCTCACACACACGACTACTGCTCAGCTGGCACCTCTACTAATTACATTTCCTGCTTTGTCTAACAAATAAGTCCCCTGAAAATTTTACAAAAAACCCTTTTCTCAGATACAAAACTGTCAACTCTTCAGTGATGTCACACATGTTGCAATTTGCAAATAAAAATACATACAAATTCAAAAATCTCTCAAATTCCCCCCCGTGCCATCCGTCGGTCAACCAACACCTCACTGTCTTCACTTCATTTGCTGGTTCAGCCAGTTTCTCAGAGGCTCCAGGTTCCTCTGAAACCAGCGGACATTTTTCTGCACGTTGTCCAGGGCAACCTGAGTAGCTCTCAGCTGATGCGCCTGTTCTTTGATCGACTCAAAGAATGACTGCACCTGAGGGTCAAACGCACACATCCATTTACGAAAAACCCACACACAAACATACGACTGAAAATGAGACTAAAAACGTAAATTCACAGTTCAAAGTCCCTTTTAGCTGTGTTCCAGTAACAGTCAAACAAGCATGGTACCCAGCAGAACCAGCAGAACCTCAGTCAAGGTTCTCCTTTCCCACTTCCTATGCTTGGACAGGGCGTTAATGTAGAGAAATCTACTTGCCCAAAGTCAAATCTTACTTGTACCTTTACAAATTGCTTTATTTATTAGCAGTTATCAAGGAACAATAAAGACTAAAGTTAATTTTACTTTAGTTTACTCTATGGCTGCAATGTCTATAAAATGTCTATCCAAGTTTTTCACAGCCCAAGATGATGTCTTTAAATGTCTTGTTTTGTCAGTCCAAACCCCAAAGAGTTTCAGTCTAATATTATACTATACTAAATAAAAAATCTGGAAAATCTTCACATTTGAGAGACAACAGCACTTTCTGCCACTTTGCACGAGAAATTACTTAAACAATTAACTGATTACCAAAATACTTTAACACTTTTACCACTTGCCTGCTTTTTTCTTTTTTTGCATTTGCATTTGCACTTAGTCCTTCACAAAAACGCTTCCTCTAATTGTTTGCAGTTGTAAAGTACTGTGGTACTGACCTTAAAAGACACATCTACGGAACCCCCAGCATTAACAAATGTGTGCTAGTGTTGTTGCAAACATACAGTAATTGGAACCTCGGTCAACTTTCTCCTGTCCTGTTTCTTGTACTTAGAGTTGCTATGTGCTAGACTCATGTTGAAAAGAAAACCAAATTTTGAAGATCGTTAAAAGATGCTCCTGGGGACCTGTAAATGTACCACATATGGTCACATCTTAAGTAAGCATTTGCTATCACATGTAACTAGCTAGCTAGCAATTGATGACTGATATTGCAAATACTAGCCAATACCAATAGCACATTTAAATATTTGGTGCATCTCTAAATTGCCTTGTAAAATGGTTCAAAATAAAAGAGTGCACCTACATCAGTGAGCTCCTCTGGAGATGAAAACTGGCCCGTGGTACCAATGATGATGTTTCTGATACAAAATGAGCCCAACTGGAACCTGCAGAGCAGAGAGACAGCAGGGGGGGGGCAGTTACAGTTTAATATCTCCTCTTACAGATGCACACACTGTTGTTATTTAAGCTTTCATAGTTGTGGAATGAACTATCCATTGAGTTGCTTGTGGTACAATCAGGTCATTGTAAAATCAAAAACCAGTTCTACTTGTTATTGAGTAGCATGGGACTAAAGAAGTAGGTCTTCCTGGTTTACACAAAGTTGTAACATCCACTCACAGGACCAGCTTGATATAAGTATATGCATGCTACAATATTACTGCAAAGTTTTAACTACTACTGTAGTTTTACATCAATGTCTGTCCAGACTCTTATGATATATGTAGTGACTTTGAAGGAATTTAATAAAAAAACTATTAAAGGTGCAGTGAGTGATTCTGTAAAAGGATAGCTGATTGTTGAGTCTCATGGCCAGGTTGTAAAACACTGACGTATTGTGAGTGAGACTCAACAAACAACTATCTTGCCAACTTGTGATTGGCCAAAGTCTACCATCACAAGCCAGCTCCTTTTGGCTCTGTTTTCAGAGCAGAAGTCTAGTTTTCTCTGAGCTTGAAAGTTATTGTGGAACTTTTGCCAAGTGACACTAAAAATAAAGTTTGTTTCCTGAGGTCACAGTGACCTTTGGCCACCAAAATCTAATCACTTATGTTTTACTAACTTTTCAACCAGTGTGTCCCAGTTCTTCTTGACAAAGTTCCAGGCAAGCTGATGTCCCTGCACGTTCCTCGCCACCATCAGGATGAGGGTGGACAGGTCCTGAGAACGAATCACCTTCCCTTCCAGACCCAACTCCAGCAGTCTGGAACACAAACACACACAATATGATGCTGCTCGACACAGTGCACAGTAGGTGAGGAAATGGTGGGACGAGACGAGTGACAGAGTGCAAACTACCTCTTCATGTGTTTGTCTTGGCCTCATTCAATTTAATATATAGACTGCATTTGTCCACATCCAGGCTTTCTAAAATATCTCCAAAGGTAAACGACAAGTGTGATAAATGTCTGGCCTGTAGTGCTATTTATCCATCTAGATAGGTTTGGTGAGAGTTTTGGAGATAATCAGTCGCAGAGATGTCTGCCTTATCTTTTATATAATGAGAACAAATGGCACTCGGCTAGTGGTCCTCAAAACACCAAAAAGTGTCTCTTTCTAAAAATCATGACTTGATTACTCAAAATAATCTGTAGACGTTGTTGTGAGCAGTTTCAGGAAGAAACTTTATTTCTGCACTTGAATCTACTGGAACTACTTTTTCTATTAGAAAAAAGGAGTTGTGTTGCTCACAACAAGGTCTGTGGATTATCTTGAGTATCCAGGTGTATCAGTATCCTGGTGCTTTGGGCACCACAAGCCGAGTGCCATTTAGTCCCATTATACAGGCAAAAAGGTAAACATCTCTATGGCTGATATCTCCAAAACACTGAAACTCACATCAAAACTATGGAGATGGGTAAATAGCACTACAGGCCAAAGAAAAAATATGTACTTTTGATTTTGGGGTCAGATGTGGTGTTTTGTATTCTTTGAAGGGTTCAACTATAAATTTGTTGCATAGTGGCAACTGCTTATATCATTCTTGAACGCCCTGCAGAGACTTCCTTCAGATATTTACTTTTATTTTCATTTTTGTTGTTATCACTTTTTCCACGTTCTTTCCTGTTGTTACAGGATGTGGGAGGGATTTTCATTGTGTGTAATACCCTGTAACTACTGCACAGTTTGAACTCTAATACAATACCCCATGTTTGCCACTTGGTGGCAGCATTAACTGCATGAAAAGATGTACCTGTGTAGTTTGTCCGTGTCTCGGCTGCAGGTCAAGGCGAACAGGATTTTGTGTTTTTGTGCCTCAGAGAGTGAAGTGTTGTATGTGTGTAAGAGTGAAGCCCAGCCGTGGTCGTCCTGAGCTCCAACTGCATACACCGTCTCTGCTACGTCAGTGGGCAAGCTGGAGTAAACACAAGCAGAGACATGATGAAACATTAAATTATACACTCCAGCCTAGCATAGGGAATAGCTGCTGATTATCTGGATCATATCAACTGTTGTTGACTGATAATGATGTAGGTTAAAATATCATTTAGACATACTTGAGTGTGCCGTTGGACTGAAGCCAGTCTCCGAAGCTCTGGCGTGCTCGCTCCACACAGGGAGGATCATCCAGGTGGCAGGCCAGTGACAAGACCTCTGACCTCAGCCGTCGCTCTGACACAGTGCCCTCATCGGTCCATGTCTGCTGGTCGATGACGTCACGGAAAAATTTCAGGATGTACTTCTGCACCAAAGCAAACAGAGAAACAGGATAAGAGTGGGTTTGATTTATCCAGTTTTAATGCTAACGCACAACAACAAACATGGTACAAAAATATAAATGAAGATTAAGGCAAGTACTGCAAGTCAGAACAGCATAGAAATAGAAACCAGAAATATGACAATAACATATGAAAAACAAAAATCTCATGTAAAAACAGTAGAAAGAATAATGTACAATATGACTGTGATTTAAATAAATGAAGGAGCCCAGACCATAATAACAGTTATTCTATTAGGTAAAATATTTATATTTGAAGCTCAATCAAAAACTAATCTGAATTAAAGTTGTCTAAATATAATCCAAAACCAGTTTCTTTTGGAAAAAATAATAATCACAAACCATTGCTAAGTATAACAACATAACATGAAATGGTAAAAGATTTGTTCTAGTTAAAAGTGGGAATATATAAAACTTAAAACATCCTACAGTCTATCTGTCAGTTTTTATATTTTCTAGTTATACTGGTACTGTAAATATAATTATTTGAATTATGGAAGGGATTTTGTATCAAATAAATAAATGAGAGAGCTGTGCAGAGAAACAGATTCTCACAGGAACTAAAGCTGCATTTCATACTAACATTGTAAAATAAATACCACATTGAATGTGTCCTCTTGCCTCCTTACCCCCAGCTTGTTTGTGAGCTCAATCTCATTCCTTCTCTCAATAAGCTGGTAAAAGCTCTCCAGATAGCCCAGTCCTTGGAGGAGCGGCACAGTGTGCATCTCTGATCGCAGGTAACCAATCAGGTCCAAGGCTTTGTTGAGTGGCAGATGACCTGCCCTTTAGAGACAGACAAGAATATTTGAAAGGTTAGCTGCTATTTCAGGCACACATACAGAAAGAAAACTAGAAAACTCGAACGCACAAACACATGAACTCGTATGTGCTTACGTGACCAGTTGAAATGCATTGTGTATCAGGTGAGTCCTGTCTTTGTAGCTCAGAGCAGTGTGGTTTTCCATAAGTAGTTTGGTCATGTTGTCCCAACCATTGTCCTCGTAATGAACCACATAGTAACCCGTCATGTCACTGTTTACTTTCACCCAGCTGACGTCCTCCCCTATATGTATACTGTCTAAAAAAGCAAAAGAGAGCAAAGAAAACAATTATTTGAAAAGCAAAAATTAGGATATGTGTGAACTATATTTTGCATCTCTTCCCTGTTACCTGTTTGTGTTGTCATCAGGTGTCTGTGGACGGTGCTGGAGGCGTCTGTCTTGTATGTCAGAGGGATATGCCACAGGAAACTAAACAAAAAAAGTAAAGAAAGTATCATCTTAAAACAGTAAAAACCTAAAGTTTAAAGTCTTGATAATAATAAGTGAGTAGCTGGAACCAGCGTTCTTTTTTTAATCTAGAAACTGTTTTACAGTTAGTGTCCGAAAGAAACTTGCCTCACAACTTATATTACCTTTTTTTTTATTTTTTTTTACCATTCTTATGCTGTTTATCAAAATGCATCCAAAACTGCCCTTCTACCCTGTTAATACAGCATACAAGAATCTCCATATATTTATTCTTGGATGTTTCTTTAGCATTTCTGCCATGCCAGAAAAAGAAAAACGGGTTAAGGTTAGGGTCAGCGTCACCTGAAAAGCTTATTGTTGTAACAAGATATTTTTCATGTTATAACAAGATATTTTTATGTTATTACACAATGTTTTTCATGTTATTACAACATACAAAAATTATCACATTGTAAGAATACATTTATCTAGTTATAACAATGTACTATTTATCTTTTTATAATGCTAACTTTGGGTTCAATCAAAACTTATTTCTATAAAACACAAAATGAAACATAAAATGTTTTGTAAAGTCAGCACGTTATAACTTAACGTTTCACTTTATAACAAGATAGTGTATTTTAATAAAAGAAAAGTATGATTTAATAAGTTTGTATGTCATAATAACATGAAAATATCTTGTTATATTGTGAAAATATGTTGTTCTAATGTGAAAATACCTCGTTGTAACATAAAATACCTGTTATAAGATGAAAATATCTCTTATAATGTTAAAACATGATCATAACATGAAAATATTTTGTCATAATGTACAATAACTTATAACATAAAACCCTGTTATAACAATACACTTTACAGATTATAATGTGATACTGATCCATTTTCTTATTCTGGCGTGGCAGCAATACTCTGCCATACTCTGTTCACGGAGCCTCTGGGGCCACCTGGTGGCTGTTGACAGCAATGCACTCTTTCTGATGTATGTGTGTGGATTGTAATAGTTGTAGTGTGTCTGTTGAATTGTTGATTGTTTTGTCTTTCCTATTTAATGTTCTTGTGGTCTGTGTATTAGGACCTCCTCAAAAAAAGAGATGGTTCATCTTAAGGGGTTTGTCCTTATGCATCTACTTGTAAAAAACGAAGAGTAGGGGAGCAGCGTATAGTTAATATATAGTATAGTGAATATAATAGTAAACTAAATAGTAAAAAAAAAAAAAAATAATAACTGAACAAGTGCAGGTGCCTGCTAACCCATGTTGCAGTGTGGACCAGAGGGGGTCAGAAGGCATCACCGTCCTCAGGAACCTGTCCTGTCTGAGCAGCAGATGAGGCCCCTTCCTGGTTACAGTTACCACAGGAATCCCTTTCTGCAGCGTCCACGTGTTCATCATGGCTGTCAGGTTCAGGTGCTCCCCTGCAAACAGGTACTGTAGGACACACACACACACACACACACACACACACACACACACCGCCTCACAAGATCAGAAAATCATTTTTAAGAGAAAACTCATAAAGAGAGGTCAGAGAGTTGATGTTGAAATGTTTACTCACTGCATTCTTGGCCGCCTGGCTGCTGCTGTAACAGTGTTTTCCTGAGACGAAGTCCTCCTCTGAGCATGTCTGAAAAACAACATAAAATTCAATTAAAACATTTACTTTAATAATTTTTACAACATAAATTTCTATTAAAAGAACATAATATTTTTTTGAAATATTGTGTATGTACCTTTCATGACCATGCTACACCATGGTGTTTGACAATCTGAATGTGATCTTTCTACCTTCATAATAGCTATTTGTTCCAATTAAATTCTGTCTAATTAAATTAATTAAATTAAATTAAATTAAATTCATATTGGTAATCCAACATGGTGGACACCACAGCAAGGTAGCATATTTTTTAAACTCACAATTGCATAACATAACTTTGAAAACAGACACAGTGTTCACTTTCATTAATTTGACCTTCTTTAAACAATTTTCAAGTCTCCGAAAGTTGGTTCTCAAGGGAGAGAAATCACCACAGTATGAATTATGAAATGTTCAGCAGAAATATACCAGATTTATAATATACGGTATAGGATAAAACTTTTTAGAGATCTTTAAAGAACATCCAGACAAAAATGAAATATGATCTCTGCCTGCAAACTCAAAAACAGCTCTGTCAGGCTGCCCGTTAACGTTCTGATTGACACAAAGGACGACAGGGTGACAACGTTCAAACATAATGTAATTTGTGTTTGTACATTTGCTAGAGTGTCCCACAGGTCCTGGTTGTGTGCATTTCTGTAGCTGTATTTGCGGAGGTATCGTACGATCCCGCTCTGGAACACGTCGTCTGTCAGAAAGTGTCGCAGCATGTGCAGGACACACGCCCCCTGGTGGGAGAGACAGAAAATGTTTATTTAATCAACAGACCACAGCAGGTTATGCTGTCGGTTGGTGTCAAAGCAGTTTGAATATCATTAGTCTTAAATGTGAAAAGAATAGCAATATAGAGAATATTAGTTATGTAGTCACAAAGTTGTCTTTAGATGCTGTTTGCCGACAATTTCAAACATGACCAGGTCAATCAGTTCTGAGTAGCTTAATAGATATATCTGGGCTTTTCAAACAGATTTGAAGGTAATAACTGATAATAAACAGATAAACTCATAGACTTGGAGAGTTGCACCAACAAAGATCAATTTTAGATCTAAGATTAGTTATTATCACAGTTTAGCAAAACTGAGTAAATCCAGATGTAAAATTTAGCAGGGCTCTGTTGCACAATTAAAACGGGTGAAAACTGTCAACTTTTGGTTGCTAACAAACCTTATATTATTTGCCAGCTAAATAAAAAGTTAACAGAGCATTAGATTGTTTCTTGGGGAAAAAGTTAGTTAGCCTTGTTAGCATGATAGCTCAGCAAAGAAGCTCTAATTTCTTCTCCTTTGGGAAAAACTTGTTTTTGGTGCAACAGAATTAAATTTATTTTAGGATTACAATAAAATAACTAAACTGAGAGAGTTCTGTGACCTTTGTGGCCCTCTTTTTGACTGACAGCAGCACAACACATGTATGAGACTGCAAGCATACTTTATCATAGGAGACTGTGTCAAACATCTGTTTGATCTGGGTCGGGTTCTCTGCTGGGCTGGATATCGGCCGAGAGGAGTTCAACGAATCGTGACCAACTGCTGCAAAACAGGTGTGCAGCAGATATTCTTCCTGCAAGAATGGGCACAGAACAGGATCATCAGTGCTCTCTCCTGGCTTAGTATTAATCTACAACTATTAATCAGTTGAATTCTCAGATTAAACAAAGCACGTACCACTTTGAGGTTGGGGTAGGTGGCCTCGACTGAGATGTACTCCATGTATCTGGCAAATCCTTCATTCAGCCAGATATCGTTCCACCACTCCATGGTGACCAAGTTACCAAACCACTGCAGAAAGATGTAATAAATGATTTATGAGTTAAACAAACACTTAATCCTCAAAAAAGAAAAGGCGTGGAGGGCACAGAAGTTCAAACAAGTGCAATGAAGGTGCTCTTTGGTAGACAATGATTATACATGTTAAAATAGAGCTGGGTTACAACCCAGTGGACCTTTCTTCTTTTAAAAATACTTAATCCTTCATGTTTTTTGAGTGGAGACACAGCTTCACACTCTCACCTGATGGGCGAGCTCGTGGCCGATCACCATAGTGACCCAGAGTTTATCAGAAATGGAGGATGTGCGTGGATCGAAGAGAAGGCTGGTCTCTCTGTAGGTGGTCAGACCCCAGTTCTCCATCGCACCAGACTGGAAGTCTGGAATGGCTATCAGATCTGAGAGAGGGAAACACAAGTCAGGGGACAGAAACTGACGGGGTAAAGAGGGGAAAAATGACAGACGATATAGCTGCGTTTCCACCCTGAGATCCTAGAACTACTCAAAGTCCCAGGAACTACTTCTCAAGGAGCTAAAAGATTCCTTCAGCCCATTGCTGCCTGAACGAAAGCCTGGACTTTGTCAGCAGCCCATCTGTCTGTGCAATCTTAAAAACAGACGTTCCAAAAGAGTTCTTCTTGAACCCTTTTTTGAAGAAAAGGTAAGTCAAGTCTTCTTTGTAAGACTAGAGGTTCCATTATGAACCCATTTATAACAATTTTTGGAAGTAGGATTTCTTGAAGAATTGTTAAAAGTATGGGCGTTAAAAGATCTCTATTTTAAAGCCATGGTAGCATAGATTGTTGAAATCTGTCTAATCTGTAGAATACAATAAGGTTCTGCATAGAACCCTCAGAGGACAAGATGTTTATAAATGAAACTCTTATATTTTTAAAACCCCCCTGTGTGGACTCTACATTAAAACCTTGGAATATAAAATGGTTCGCTTTAGAACTTTCTGAGTGGGTTATTCTTAGCACCCTGAGAGGGTGAAAAGATTCTGGCTATAACCCCCAGAGCGGGTTTTGGGTGGAACCATTACACCATAGAAGGGTTCTCTGTTGAACTGCTTATAGGGAGTTCTAGGTGGAACATTTCACAGATGGCACTAGGTATAACTCTTTATGTTGGGTTTTAGGCAGAGCCTTTATAAAAGGTTATATCAGGAGCAAAAAAAGGGGTTCTCCTATGGGGACAAGCTGAAGAACTCTGGTTCTTTATAGTAAACAAACTGGTTTACAGCTGCAGATTTTTTTTAAATGGAATAGCTGAAATAAAATAGAAATTTTTAAGGCTGCAAACCCCACCCCCAAAATTCCTGCACTTTTGGAAAAATCTAGCCACCGAGCAGCGACTTTTGGGGGGCTTATATTGGAAATGCATGAACCTCCTTAAAAGGTTCCTAGTCCCTGAGGAAAGTTCCTGCGGTGGAAACGCTACTTATATGGAAGAACAGAAATGTATGACCAAAGGGTACCTTGCTTGGGTAGAGGATAGTGGATGTTGAAATAATCCTCATAGAAATCCAGCATTTTGACGGCAACCTCCAGAGCATAGCGTGTCTGCAGCCACTTCTCTGGGGCGGCATAGATGGACACCTGGAGATACACAACAGTGATGAAAAACAAATAAAATGTGTCACTGAGAAAGTAATATTGTTGGCAAGATATTAAAAAAGTAAAATATTGTCAGGGAGATCACACCTGCACCCCAGAGGACGTTGTTGCTGTGACAGATTTGAAGTCACAGATGACAAACGCTACGAGGTACGTGCTCATCTTTACGCTGGCATCAAACCGGTCCTCAAGGAGGCCGTCTTTTATTTCAACAGTGTTGACCTGAAACACATGAACAATTCATTGTAGTTGTTTTTCCACACACATTCAAACATGTATGAAAGCTAACATTAATGCAACACTCACCACAGGCATGTTAGACAGCGAAATGTACTCTGGACTCCTCCTGATACGTACGGAGAAGTTGGCTTTGAAACTCGGCTCATCGAAACAAGGGAACGCCATCCGAGCGCTCGTGGGCTCAAAGTGAGTTGAAGCTAAGGTCCTGAAAAAAGACACTTACTGGCATTACTTGCTGTTAGCTGTACCCTCCCTGTATGTGTAGAATATTTCACCAAACTTGCTGAGAAACAGTCTATCCTGTCCTACCTGGTTTCTCCTGTGCTGGTTCTGTATGTGCTCTTATAGAAGCCATAGAAGCCTTCTGCAAGTTCTGCCCCAAACTCAATATACAGAAAGTACTTTTGCCCACTGCTGAGCACTCTGGGGGAGAAAATACCAATCTGCTCATGGAGAGGGTTATGAAGAACCGGAAGAACCTATGAAGAGAAAAGTAGTATATATGAAATCATGGCTTAACTTTAAATAATGTTGTGCCAAACTTTAAAACTATCTTAAAATTAAGAGAGACCACATGTACACCTCTTTTTAAACCTCAGTTCAGTTTTGAGCCTGATTAAATACCAAGATTAAATTTAATTCTGTTGCTCCAAAACTGCACTCAAATTTACTTATTTTTTAATTTGTGTAAGCGAGCATCTACTTATCTTAACTCTTATGAGATAAATTTAATTTTGGTTTGGTGTTACATCAATAAATGTGGATATACTAAACAGAGATTAGTCTTTAATTGTGCTGCAGAGCTCTGCTTAATTTTAAATCTGGATTTACTTATTTTAAACCTAGTTTTGCTAAACTCTGATTGTCCGCGAATGTTCTCATTCGTCCAGGTCATTGTAATCTCAGGAAAGATTAAATCGAAAGCAACTGGACTTGTTTAAATGTCTTTTCCTCTTCAGAAAAGACATTTAAACAAGTTCAGTTGCTTTCGATTTAATCTTTCCTGAGATTAAACTCTGATTAGGACTAATCTTAATTTAAATTAATCTTTGTTGGTGGAACCCAGTCAAAGGGAATATGATCTCTGTATTTTCAGTTACCTGGTCAGACAGATGAGCGAGGTTCTGGTCCAATATGGTGGCCGAAGAGATGTGCAGACCCTTGCTGTGTAACACAACCCAGTTCGTATTGTTCTGGACATCAATCTGGATCTGCACCGAGCCGGTGAAACTGAGGCTGGTGAGGTTGGGGTGCAGGAGGAGGCGGTAGTGAAGAGGAATGATGTACCTGAGATAAAGAAAGATTTGCTGCTTTTTTTTAATCAGAGACTCAAAAACTGAGGTCCACCAATTTTCTTGTCAATCTCTGGTTTGCAGGTGTTAATAAAAGGGTACCTTGGCAGGCGAAGACGGCTCCAAGGGAAGGACAGATTATCAGAGACTACAGGAGGCTGCTCTCCTGCAGGGTGAGGAGGGCCTGGTGCCTGTTGTGAACTGTGGGTGGGCTGAGACCCGGTCAGAGACACGTGTAATAGAGACAGCACTAACAGCCTCACCGAGACCATCATAGAAATGTCCTTCAACCACTGATTTCAAAAGAAAAAAAGCTAACAGTGTGACAGGCTGACAGCTCGTATTGATCTTGGTCACATCCCAAACATGAGGAGTGATGACAGACCACCTGATGTGAGCGCTGAATGCCTGCTGGGGTGATTTGTCCAGATGTCACACTGTCAGAATATGGCTGAATCAGAAATGTCTCAGGACCTTCTTCCTTAAATCTGAAAAACATTAGAGCAGAATTAAGAACTCATCTAAACTGGGTGACGGTGTGCAAACAGCATGTCGGGACTTTAGAAGACAAAGACAGACAAGCAGCATGGAGGCATTTTATGATTTTTTTTTTTCAGTTGTTTTTTACGTCACTACTGGTCACTATTCACTTGCATTATTTAGGAGATTCACTGTTTTCCTGTGGAACTCCAGCAGTGTGTTGCAGACTAATAAAACAAACCTGACCCTCAATCGGAATGAGGGTGAGTAGATAATGACTTAATTTTAATTTTTTCGTGAACTATTCCTTTAAACAGATAAGATTAAACAGATAAGTCTAAGGTTGTGGTTTTGCTATCTCAGCAAAATGACTCTTAGGTTACAGTGCAGCAAACTCTTGACTTGTTTCACCTGTTTCTACCAGTAGGATAAAACTGATGTTGGGCCTAGTAGCAAAGCTCACGTGTTCATTCAGTCAAACTGAGCCCTGTTTAATTAAGTTTTAGGCCCCAACCAGCCACAAAACGTCCCAGCCTGAAGGAGGCTCAAACATGTGACAAGCAGACCACATGATTTTCCAATGCGGACAAAACAAGATGAGGACACAGAGCTATAACTGTGAGGTGACAACAGCTGCAGGAGGAAGCATAGCTGCAGTTCAAACCAGGCTACACAGGCAGGAGCTGCGCTGCAATATGTTACTTACAACAACCCACCTCAGAAATTTACCTCATTGTTGTAAATAAAGCTGAAAAGTAAAGTCATGTTTGTCTTATATTTGATTTAGAGGTTGTGTTATAAGAGAAATCTGTAAGCTGCAAATGTCAAAAAGCTTTTACCTCGATCATTTTAGCTTCATCCTTCCTGTGCCTGCTGTCAAGTTTCACTTTCTCTTCTACTGTGAGTTCCCGCCCACTGCAGAGCTAAAAACCCAGTGTGTGTGTGTGTGTGTGTGTGTGTGTGCGTGTGCGTGTGCGTGTGCGTGTGCGTGTGTGTGTGTGTGTGTGTGTGTGAGAGAGAGAGAGAGAGAGAGAATAACATGTTAACTTCAACAAATGTCCTGTGTAATGTCTTTTTCAGCTAGTGTTGGAAAAACCTACACTTCACGCTGTCACACACTGAAACACAGCTGTCCACACAGTTTTTCTCTTTAGTGTGTGTGTGTGTGTGTGTGTGTGTGTGTGTGTGTGTGCAGGTGTATCCTAATGTTCCGGGTGTGTTGATATGATCAGTTTCTCACCTCAGATCTAACAGCCGTAGACAGGTGTGTGTCTCCAATTGTGTCTCTTCGCTGACTCTCTATACTGTCCACTTTACTGTCCCCCTGTCCTCTGTCCTCATGTGTGTCCCTCTTTATGAAAGCAGATAAAGCCTCATTTGTGTGTGGGTCCACACTGTTCGCCTCTCTTTCTGTCCCTCTCTCTGTGTGTGCATGTGTGTGTGTGTGTGTGTGTGTGTGTGTATGTGTAGGGGGGGTTTGTTTGTGTGTGTTGGGGTGGCAGGTGGGGAGGGGAGGGGGGTAGGGGGGGTTCATTGTTAGTAGAAGGTCACAACAATGAGACATGTCAGTCCCCCATAATGCAATGCTCCTGAGCCAAAGCCAAACAGCATGCCCCCGTTTCACACACTCACTTATACACAAGGTGCACAAACACACACAGACTCTCTCTCTCTCTCACACACACACACACACACAAACAAGGCAGTAATCACTGGAGCTGCTCTAACTATAGCAGACATGACTGAGCCATCCAGAGGTCTATTTTACCTTCCTATCATCTATTTATGGACAGGTAAGAGCTTTTCATCTTGAATGCAGGATTATGGTGCATATTTCACCAATAGGCAAGGTGAAACTTTGTCCAAAGTATCTATTAAAAAATAGATAAATAAAAATAGGTGGCTGTTGAAGGTCAAGTCAGGTTCAAATTATTGATATAACCCAAAAACACAAATTTGCCTCAGAGACCTTTGAAATCTGTACAACACACTCTATCTCTATCTCCATAGAGGAGTATTGACTCCTTCTACTGGAGTTACTACATCAAAGTCACAGAGAAAAATTGCAGCATACAACTAATAATTAACATATTTTAAGCTCTATCTGGCAATCATATTAAATGCATGAAGGATTTATTTATCAAAGCAGCCTAATGCTGCCAGGTCAGGAAAAAAACAAACTAAAATGGATCAGTATCATATTATAATGTGAAAAGTTTGTTGGTATAACATAAAAGTAAGTTATTACAGCACACAAACCTAAAACATTACAACAAGAAACTTTTCTTTTTATAACAACATACCATTTATGTCTGTAACGTGACAATGTGACGAAATTGATGACTTGCTGTTTGCTTATATTTTGATAGTCATGGTATAACAATTTAAGTTATCACATTATAACATGAAACTTTTCATGTTTTCACTTTTCATTTTAACAAATAACTTTGTACGTTGTAATCACAGGTGTGATGTAATTAAGTACAAATACTTTATTACTGCACTTAAAGTTTTCAGGTATCTGTACTTTTGTTATTTTTCTGACAACTTTACTTTTACTTTCTACATTTTAACACAAACATCTGTTCCCTCTACTCCTTGCATTTTCCAATCAGGCTCATTACTTTAGTTTTAATGCATTTGAGGGGGTTTATTGATTATTGATTACTTTTATTTAGCATCACTGGGCACCGGCCTCCACACATCAAGACTGATTTCAGCCTAAATGGATGCGACTAAAACACATAGAATTGGCAAATCCTTTGTGTACCCATCAGTGCATATCACACACGACAGACGTAAGAAGACAAGAACGTCCTTTTATTTATTTGAAGACCCACATAAAATTTCCTGTGACCCACGTGTGGGTCCTGACCCAGTCTTTGGGAATGACTGGCTCCGCTCTGCTCAGCGGTCACTGACACCTCTTCAAACCTGTGCCTGCTGCAGCCTTTGGGGCTTTTTGTTATGGTATGTCAAATTGTAGGCCTACTCAGAAGTGAATTATGATTTTCAAAGTGCATAGTGTAAAAGACACTTATAGGAGTAAAATTCTGGGCTAATTACAGTCATTTAAATCGCTTGTCACTTCCACCCTTGGTCATTTTTAAACTAAATGTCTCATATCTACAACTGCTCTACATTTTTTGCATCTCATTGCATCGGTATGCTTGCATATCTTTCTGTTAAATGACCACAGAGCAAACTCTATCCCCATCTTAAATTCAGATCTCCTCTTTTTGTTAAAATGTAATCCCCCATCATCTTTCAGGAGGGGTGGAGGGTGATATGCTGGCGTCTCTGGCCCCTCCGGTCCACCTGTCAGGGGAGCGGCTGGGCTGGACCCTGCTGGTCTGTATGGTGAGTGACTTCAGGAGAGGACGCTTGGAGGTCAACTGGAGGTCACCGTCAGAGACCTTCGTGCCCAGCTCGCCACACAGCCTTGTTATAAACAAGAAGCATCGTGGTCATGGTGCTGTGGCCATCATCACCGTGGTGACCAGAGACTGGCCTTCCTACAGCTGCTCTGTGAGTCACAGACGACGCAGCAAAGTCATCAGGAGACCCCACACCACCTCATCAGGTAGAAGTGGAGCTGGTTTCTGTCATTTCTACCCACAAACAGAAGAGAAATACTTTTTATTTGACATTTTTGATGCATTTTTATCATTTCAGCTCATCAAGATGAGATCTGTGATGAATACGAGGAGACAGAAGGTAAATTTTAATTATTTCCATACAAATAAATAAAATAATCAGCGTGATTAATACAGATGTTTCTTATGTTGGTCTGTGTGGTTTCATCTCCAGAAGTTCACGTGTGGACAAACACAGTGGTCGTCACGGTAATGAGGCTGCTTCTCATAAAGATCATCATCTTTGACAGTCTGATGACCATTTACGCCGTTATCAAGTGGTAAGAGGATGAATCTGTGTTTTGTTTGGAATAAAGTGAGAAAATAAGCAGGTTTTCACTCACCTTTATGTAGCAGTGAAATGTGACTAAGCAGTGCACTTAAGTATAAATTTGAGTTACTTGTACTTACTCCTGTTGCACTTTTCACTCCACTGCATGTATATGACAGGTTTAGTTACTAAAGTTACTTCACTTTTTGCACAGAAACTATATGAAATGCACAAGTCCAGCTGAAACGATTACACAGAAAACAAATTGTTTCCATAATTATTATGTTAATTTTTCACGTAAGAACATTTCACGGTTCCAGCTTATCAAATGTGTGGATTATTTCAATAATATTTAATTAATTTCCAATCGTTTTGAAGTTTAGAATATTGGATGAACAGAACAAATATTATTAAACTTTTTTTTACAAGCCAAACAATCAATTGATTAATAGAGAAGTTGCATTTTGATACAAAACAGTTCAAAAGTGGCTCCTCGTCAACAACTAGCAGTAAAATCCTGCTTTTATTGAATCCATGTGTAATAAACAGTATTTGAGTCACAGGCATTGAGTACTTTTAGTTTTAATTGTACTTTAAGTATATTTTCTTGATCATACTTGTATACTTTGGACTTTTACTTGTAATTGAGTATTTTTTACAGTGTGGTATTTGCTTTTTGCAGCACTGCCTTTATGGTGTCGTCGAACGTGGTGAAAATGTGTTATATCTAACATAAGGTGTACAGCAGCTGTGTCAAAAATCTTAATGTATTTGCTGTTTCAGATGTTTGGAAATGGAGGCCTTCTGATACACCGTGCGACCTTGAAAAGAAAACTAACCCACAGAGGGGAACTCTTTCTTGTCTGAAGTCTGCACAATGAGGATTTCTGCCCCTCTGATGAAGATGAGCACAGTCTGCCCTTGTGGTTGGCTTTATGAGGATGGTTTTACAGTGAGGACTGGATTCAAATCTCATGGATTAAATGGGACATTTTCCACTGCTGGGATCACGGGAGCAGCAGTTCTCTTGTCGCGCCTTTTTCGGCCTCCTTCTCATTGACATCCCAGGTGTTGCCGACTGTTGAAGACAGTTTGTGAGGCCAAACCTGGTATCTGATGGAAGCCTAACCTCACACAGATGGGTTAGTGTGCATACTGTTATATAAGTGTTTGTCAGAGGATTTGTGTTTGTTGCTACGCATCTTGAATTATGAATTGCTTGAATTACTAAAAACATTGTAGGGAAGTTACAGTAACAGGGGTGGAAGTAACAAATTACAAATACTAAAGTTACTGTAATTAAGTAGTTTTTTATTGAGTACTTGTACTTTTAAGAGTGTATTTTCACATCTGTACTTTTACTCGTACTTAAGCATGCATTACGCTATGTAATCTACTCAGTTACCTTTAAGTCATAATTGAGTATTGTCTACAATTTGCATTCATATAAAAACCTTTCATCTGCATTTTTGTAGCCATTAATGGTAACTGATCACGAACCAGCCAATGAAAACAAAACCAAAATGCTGCGGCAGGTACAGGTTTGTAGTGGTGACAGTGACAAACTCAGTCAAAACAGCAAGAACAAAATTATAAGAATAAAAATAGAAAAAAATAATACGATTTAACACTGAGTCGGTTCATTGAGGCCTGCATACTATGCATGGGGAGCTCCTGTGATTGGTGGAACTTGCGGGAAACTATAATGATTGGTCAAATTTGCAGAAAAGTTGCACTGATTGGATAAAAAATGCAAAGTCATTCAGAATTCATGGAGACTGGTTGAATTTGTGTGAATCATCAACAACATGCAACTTCCTGCAGGGACTGATTAAAGATCAGTGGTTAAAAAAGTAACTAAGTAGTTTTTTTTAGAAGAATACTTTGTGCTTTTACTTAAGTATTTTTCTGACACCTGTACTTTTACTTGTAATTGAGTAATATTATAGTAATGTAACAGTACATATACTTGAGTACAGATTTTTAGTACTCTTTCCACCACTGGGGAAAACTTAAAGCTGCTACAAGGAAACTAATTTGATGTTTTTAGAGACTGTTGTTGTTCCACTGTCATAACCACAAAATATAATGTCAAAAATAAAATGATGTAAAGTAAAATCTACTCTTGCTTCTTTTGGACTAGCTAACATGCTACTCATTGTAACTTTTGCCTGGGAAAATGTAAACACAGGCTCTTCCAGTCTGCATATGAGATATGAGACCATATATCTGATGGTCTTGTTTTCTTATGTGGGTCACATAGAACAGTCATTCCCAAAGTTACATCACAAGAGGTTTTATTTGTGTCCCCTAAAAGAATAAAAGACTGTGGAGGAAGTTCTGCAAAAAAAATTAAGATTTATACTGCAGTCCATCTTTTATAAAATGTTTAAAATGTGGTAAAAACAAGAGCCTGTTAATTCCACATAAATACACTTATTTTGTTTCATTTATGATTTGTGTTTATGGATAAACTGTTGTTCTGTTCAAATGAAAAATCTGACGGCAACTTACTTCAATATATTTTTGAGTTTTGAGCCCAATTCAGTCTTAAATTTTTTAAAAAGTGTTACCAACTAATGTTTTATTGAGATAATTTAAGATAATTTACTTTTCCTCTTTTAATAAACTTGAATCTTTGAGTTGTATAACCCCCCAAAATTGTATTTCAAAAATTGAGTAAAGTCATTGAAGTAAGTTTTTCAGGTTTGTTTTCTTGATGAAAGGAAATAAAAAGATTGAAATGGCCTGTTAACTCAGCCTAAATGCTTTTTTTTTTTCTCCTTTTTTCTTTTTACTAAGTATTTAATGTGTACATGCATGAGGGTGATGGTGATGTGGAGATGGCAGTAACAGTGGTCATGAATGTTATTAACTTGTCATTAATTTGTCATTTTAAAAAAGCGGCAAAAAGAAGCATCAGTATTAAGATGAGACTGTTTCATAGCCAGTTAAAGACTCCTTGAAATATGTTTAACTCAAAATTTTTAGAAATTTGTAAAGAAACATCTTTAGAATCCTGTTTTTTAAAATATATTACTGTAAATATGACATTAATAAACAGGAAATAAGCTTGGATCATTTTGTCTTTATTGTTTTTTTAAATAAAACACTTGCACACAGTTTTTTTTCTCATGTTTTTTTTTTTTTTCTTTTTTGAGCGCCTTGAGTAACACACTGACATAGCAACAGAGCACCACTAGGTGGCAGTACAATCACATCTGACTTTTTTTTTTAAATTATCCAACAGCAAATATATGGAGCTTAACTTCCTCTACAGGACACTACGTTCATAAATAAGTTAAGTATTTCAACATTGACCAGTCACTCTTCACCAAACTGACACTCACACATGATGGGAGAGATCACAATGCCAAAAAAAACCAACTGAGATTAATCTTAAATATGGCCAACCAAAGGGGGCTAAATTATACAGAATTTTAAAAAGGCTCATAGTCTGAAGGGTTGGCATTTCAGGATTCAAATGGCATACATTTCCCACAATGCACTGCTGAAGCACATGCCTCAGCAGACACACAGTGTGGTAAAGTTTTCTCAGTGACTTGCAGTGTTTTCTCTATACTCCAGTATCTTACACGTATCCCAGAAATAAGGAGCAGCTCATCAAATCTGGCAGTAGGAGGAAAACATGTTTACAGTAGCAACTTTAAAAAACAAAGGAGTGTGAGAGGAGAAGAGTGCTGGTTTGGTGGTGAGTTATGATTTCATTTGTACATGAAAACCATACATTATCTGTCTTTGGCTCAAATTAACACAACAAAGAATACAGTGAGCAACACACATGAGCCGGTATCGTCACAGCCTCTTGGCATAAAAAAAAATGGTGGGAAAACCTCTGACATGGTTTTCAGAGGAAATTAAAAAAACACATCCAGGCATGTCATCAACTGGTAAAAAAACAAACACTGATGTAGCAACACACACACACCTTCACACACATTCACACACATTTGCACACATTTGAAATCAGGACTGAGGGAAAACAACAAATTCATAAAGCAACAAAATAATACAGATGACATCTGCTGTGACAAAATTCATAATACATTCAAAAGAGAACAACTCACATTGACTGATTTAAAATGACACGCTGAGTCAAATCAGCTACTGGAAGAAAGACGCATTTTAACAAATAAAATGGCAGCTCCTCGTGTTCAACAGACTTTTACTTTGAACGGATCCAAAATCAAATTATAGATGGTCTTAAGGGGCCGGGTTACAGAAACTTCCTCACTTGCAGATCTTAACAGTTTGGCAATCGTGGTAATTAGGGTTAGGACCTGATTCAGAAAAAAAAAAACAAACATTAAGAAAAAGGGTATTAAAGCTATTACTGAAATGTCCTAACCCCAAAATCTTAAATTAACTCTCCTAACTACGCTGTCCTAATTTTCATTTTTCCACCTGTACTGTAGTAGTAGCTAACTTACTAATAAGCAAACGGTAGCTATCAGTGTCCACTAACAGTAGCTAACGGTAATGTTCGCTAACTGTATCCAACGGTAGTGCTAGCTGACTTGTTTAATCAATATGGCTGCTCTCTTATTACTTTTACACAATGAATGCTGGCAGAGTCTGTGTCTGCGCGCTCTCTTTCTTTTATCTCCCAAGTTAGCATTGTTGTAAAGTTCCCAAAAAGAACATCTTAAGATTTTTCTACAGATGTTACCGGCAACTCTAATAATTCATCTGTCTTGTAGTTAAGTGCAAATCACTGTTCTTGCTCCATTTTTTGTATGTTTAAATGTACAAAAAGTTTCAGTATGTTTCAGTGATAACAAACCAAGAAAAATCCTACTCTTACCATCTTAATTTAAGACATAAGACAGGAAGCTTCTGTAATACGGCCACAGAACTTGAGCCACTGGAGATTTTGGCGGAGGACAGTAAGTGAGAGGAAGAAACACTGATGTGGATTTGTTAAAAAGAAATAAAAAATCTAAATAAAGTGCTTCTGTTAAAACAAACATCCTCTGTCTGAGGTAATAAAGAAAAATCACATCATATGACACAAAATAAAACAAACTCTACGCCATTACACTGTGCACTGAAGACAAGCTATTTACAGTTTGGAGTGTACAGTATATCCACATACTCAACCCCCGCCCACACACGTTAATTGTCAAGTGTCCTATCCAAAGATCAGGTCGTCACGTCGCCTGTTATTCCTCAGAGGGATGATTCTGCCGGGTTAGATGCAGTCAGTGTTGTCAGTATCTCCTGCCACCGCTTCTACAAAAACACGTTCCCACTAACCGTCCAGCCTGCTGCTTCCTCTCTACATAACAGAGGAATCAGTCTCAGTGCTCAGCAAAAACTCTCCTTCTAGTGCACACACACACACTCACACACACATTCACACACACTCCCGCTCCTATATCAACGCCACGCTCAGAGCACACAGCAGGAGCAGAGCGAGCTGTTTGATAGGTTGAGAATCAGAGCGTAAGGTGGAGGTGGCCGAGCCGCGGGGATAGATCCTCCATCTATCCCGGTGTGGGTGGAGGCTCTCCATGTCCTTCAAGGCGCTGTATGCTGCCACTGTGAAGTTAGCGTCCCCGGTGGTGAGGAGATCAAACACGCAGGAGTGGAAGTAAATGTCCTGCACCTCCAGCTGCTCCCTGCAGCGCTCCTTCGCTCCCTCCACGCCGAAAACCTGCACGGCACCGTAGGGCGATGCTTGTGTCTGTGAGGAGTAGCTGGGCCGACGCAGCTGCTGGAGCTGCAGGCCGAGTGCAGGGGGTGAGAGCGGCAGGGGGAGGTGCCCCGCCTGGTCGATGCGTTCTCCGCTGGGGCAACCGTTCAGACAGAGCTGCAGGTCCTGGGTGGCATCGTAGGCCTGAGCCAGCTCCTCAGGGATCCGCACCGCCAGGGTCAGGTAGCGGCCCAGCTGGCGAACGATTACAGTTACGCCGATGTAGCCGGCGTGCAGCTCCACGTGGCGCCCCGGGCTGCGCTCGGAGATCCACAGAGCCCGGACCTTCCCGGTTACACCGTCCGCACCAGCAGAGGTGTGGATCGGGTCTCCGCTGCTCACGGTTCCATCATCAAAGGCAGCGGGGAGGTTGTCTGTGACGGCCTGGTAGACCCTCTGGTCTGTACAACCCTCGTAGGGCTTGAAGATGATGGTGATCTGCAGAGAGGGAGCATCAGGTGAGTGGTAGAGAAGTTTAAAGTGGGTTCAACTAATGAGAACTTGAAAATGCAAGAACTGACCCTTCTTAAATCCCACCCCTTTTTGAGCTCTGCTCCAATAACAGTTGAATAAGCTTGGTACCTGGTCAACCTTCCCCTTTTCTGTTTCCTGTTTTTAGATATGTTATGTCTTAGTTGAGGATGCTTAAAAGATGTTGCTGATAGACCTGTAAAATATCTGTATATAACACATCTTAAGTTAGCTAATGTTCGCAAAACACTAGCTAACTGACTAGTAGCTAGTTAGCTAGCCTTTTGCTTATATTAGCAAACTTTAAGTTGTGACTATAAGTACTTTAACATCTTCAAAATTTGGTTTTGTTTTCAACATAGACAAACCCAGCACATGGCATACAGAAAAAAAAAATAAAGCTGACCAAGTTTACAAAAGGGGGCAGGACTTCATCTTCAATCATCGGTTGCATCCCTACTCAATTAATTAGTCGATCAATATTAATTAATGAACCGCTACTTTGATAAATGATTTTCAAGCAAAAGAAAGATTTTCTCCGTTTTGTGTTGTTGCGAATTGAGCAACTTTTGTTTTTGAAAACTGCATGTTCACTATTTTGTGACTTTTCATAGAGTAGATAATGAAAACCATGGTTACAGCCCTAGAGATTACGTTAAAGGTGTCGCTCCCTCATAAACAAACACACACTCACAAATATTAACATTCACCCATTACACAGGTTATTGACTCTCATTACACTACATTTGAGAAATGACTAAATGACTTTTTAACAAGTAGTAATTTGACACAGCTATGCAAACATGCTGGGACATACACACACATAAAAACACACAGGGCACCAGTGGTGAGTGGAGGCAGTGGTGGATACAGGGTGTGGTGTGAGCATTACGGTTAGCACTAGCATCATAGTTCCGGTGAATGGCTGCTTTGTTCACATGACAGCCGTGAGGAATGAGGCCTGGCAGGCCATTAAGCCTGGAGGGCTGTTAATGTGCATGTGTATGTGTGTGTGTGGGGGCGTGTGTGTGTCTGTGTGTAATTGTGTGTGTGTGTGTAAGAGAGAGTGTGTGTGTGTCCCTAATAATCGTGACTAATAACTTGCCCCACCTCTGACACAAGGTCAAACCTTCAGCTCCACAGTGTAGCAACCCTACTATTTTCTTAATGTGTGTGTGTGTCTCTACCAGTGTGTGCTTGGCTAAGTGTATGCATGGGTGTGTATGTGTTTTAATAATTAAAGCTATCGACTAAGCTAGAGAGGGCAGATCAGCAGGGGAAATATCAACATTGCTTCTTTAACACCACAAAGATCACCTTGTGTGTCTCGTCATCCATTTGGTGGTGGTAGTGTGCGTGGGTGTTTGTGAATGAGTGTGTGTCTTCTTTGTCATTAAGGGATGAGGACCTTTAACAGACAAAGACTGGGTTGCAACAACAAAGACTGATTTAATCTAAGATTAGTTATTATCAGAGTTTAGCAAATCTAGATTTAAAATGAATAAATCCAGATTTAAAATTAAGATACACACAATTAAAAACTAATCTCAGTTTAGGAAATCCACATGTATTGATGTAAACTGTGAGTTTAATCAATATGTAGATGCCCACTTAAAATAAATAACTAAATAGAAAATAAAATGCTTGCCCAATTACTCACCCAAATTAACATAAATTAATTAATTAATAATAAATTTGAGTGCTGTTGGGACCTAGTCAGTACAAAGAGGTGGATGTTTACTAGCTAGCTAAAAAAAATTAACAGAAATGTGACATTTTTTCAGCTAGCAATAAAGTTAGTTAGCCTTGTTCGCTTACTCATGGTGGCATGTAAGAGAAGCTGCAGGCCCAATTCTCTTCTTTTGAGAAAAACTTGTTGGCTAAATCATAGTCCCATTACTTTCACTGAGCACCTTGATTTTATTGGTAAATCCATCTCAGAAAACACAGTAAGTAAGTTAAACCTCCTAAAGTGCAAGTTTAAAAGTTTGGTGTGACATAATTTAAGCTTAAACCATAATTTAATCAGGTTTAAAAAATAATCCTTGGTGGTGCAACCTAGCCATAGTGCTTTAAGCTGAGTGCAAGGAGTGCCACATATGAGACACACTAATACTTGCAAACACACACATGAGTAAACAGTGGGTTCTTTCACACATCTAATTCCATGTTATTAGAGGTCAGGCTGCATGCAGCCATTAACCAAGTTCGGTTTCCAACACTGCTTCAGTCACAAGAGATAAGTCACAACGTTGGGCTGTTTGCCTCACACTTGTGACTCAGAAAGAGAAAGGAAGAAAAAAAGTAGAGCAGGGAGAGCAAGGGTTTCCAGGCTCACAGTGATAAGATTTCTTACTCCGAGGCACAGAAAAAAAAAACTTAGAGGTCATTAGAGAAAATGTTTCTGCCTCACACACACACACACAGAGACAGGAATAAACTAGATTACACCAGCTGCTCTCACTTAGGAAACTCTTTCAGCCTTAATAACAGCAAATTACGCCCCAAAAAGCCCATTTCTCTCTGGTTCCCCTCCATAACAGCTCTCACCTTATTGGTTGCTGTGGCACTGGAGCCAGGCACCACGGGAACATTAGTGACCTGCACCGACAGATAGTCATTGTCGATGAGAGGCCACGCCCCCTCCACCTTACAAGTCTGGAAGCTGTCCTTAAATGTCCTCAGGTGTGGGTCCCCGAACAGACCGCAGAACAGGTACCCGGGCCGGGAGTGGCCGTGGCCGTGAGTGTGGGAATGTGTGTGCGCGTGCACATGGGAGTGCGCGTGGGCGTGCTGGGTGCGACTGTGGTAGTTGCAGGGCTCATGTTGGACCTCAGGGTGCGTGGAAGATGTGGGCCCATCTCTGGAGCAGTTCCTCTGGCTCATGAGGTCGGAGATGCCCAGCACGGCCGAGTGGAAGACCAGGTTCCCCCGGCAGGACTTGGCCGTCCTCTGAGTGCAGGCGGAGTACGCGCGTAACGCCTTGCAGAATTCGGTGTGGAAGCCATCCACGGCCGGCGTCAGGTGGGAGGTCAGGGAGACGAAGTCGGTGGTGCACTTCTGGATGCGACACTGAGGGGTGGCTACCTGACACTGACCTGGAGAGGACAGAGACAGAGAGATGCGGGAATATTGTTAGCAAAGTGACATTTTCACATTAACAGTAATAGTAACAGATGACCAGCCAAAGCTTCTGATAATAGAGGTAACTAAGGCGTAAACACCTTTGAAGTTAAAGGGAAAGTTTGGATTATTTGAAGTGGGGTTCTATTAGGTACTTGTCCATAGTCAGTGTATTATCTACAGCAGATGGGAGTCAGCACGCCCCCTGTTTGAAGAAGCAGAGAGCGGGACAGAAGCTAAGCAATGAACAGCTGTGGACAGGGTCAGCAATAAAAGGTAATTTAGCCACTTAAAAAAAACAATATCAGTTTAAACGTACGCTAACTTATATAAGCCAAATATCGCTCTCTCCAAAGAACGATATTTGGCTTAAGTAACAGCGGTTTCCCATCAGAAAAGGCTGCCTGATGGCAAAGTAAAGCAGTGAAAATATAGCGTACACTTAAACTAATAAATAATTTTTTACGTAGACCTTTTTTTAAAAATCTTTTGTTGCCGACCCTGTCCACTGCAGGTCATAGCTTAGCTTCTGTGCTGTTTCTCCTCTCTGCTTCTCCCTCTCCTCACGAAACCCCACATCAGATAATTTGAACTATGCCTTTAAACATGCAGTGACACCAGCCTGTTACACTCTAACCTAATGAAACTGGAAAAAGGACCGACCGCTGGTTGAAAGTCTTGATCAATCATCAGAGCCGCTGTGTGAGCGTAATAAACCTGAAGTGTAATAAACCAAAGAGCAGCGAGAGACAAAAGATAAAGAAAGAAGTGAGACAGTACTGCTTATAAAGCCAAGGTGCACCTGACAGTACACTCTTAGAAACAAAGGTGCTAACTAGAACCATAAAGGGTTCTAGGCTTGTCCCAATATAAGAGCCCTTTTTTGGTTCCTGGTAGAACCTTTTATGAAAAGTTCCACTTGGAACCTTTTCACAGAATATACAGTGCTGAGAACCATCTGAGAAAGGTTTAACTCAGAACTCCCAATGAGAAGTTCTGACAAAAACAGGGGGTCTTAGCAAGAACCTTTTTATATTTCAAGGGTTTGTCTAGAACCAAAATAAGGGGTTCTACCAAGAAATCTTCTATATTCCAAAGGATCTAGAATCTACCCATGTGGTTCTACCGAGAACCCTTCTATATTATGGTACAAATCACTCTTTCTTCCAGGGTTCTTTAGATGAAAAGGGTTCTTAATGGTATCACAAGTCTTACACAGAACCTTTGACAAACTCTTTCTTCAAAAAAAAAAAAAGGTTCTTCAGAAGTAAATATTTTTGGATAGAACCCCAGTCCTACATGAAGAACCTTTTTGGAACCTTTATTTCTAAGAGTGTAGTATAGACAGAGAGGGCATGACATTACAAGGTGTGCGGTCACTTTTGAAGGTGTTGTGTTTGTGATCCCGTGTAGCTTTAACATAGAAAACAGACAAAATAAAACAGCATTTATGTAACTTTAGTGTTTGTTTACATCTGTAACTATGAGCACCGGAGGAAATGCATCCAAGAAGACTGACCATTCTGTTCCTGTGTGCCCATTAAGAACAAACATCTTGGTCTAAAATTGTCCCTGATGTTTTATCTATTGGTACGTTTCTGGATGTAACAAGGGTCAAACCAGCCTTTTATATCATAGATCATCAGAGAGAGAGGGAGTCAGAGCGGGAGAGAGAGATTAGAGACCAGACCTAATGCATCAGTCACAGCGTGCTCCTATTAGATTAGGCCGGAGAGAGGCTCTGCAGTGTATGGGCAGCTGCACACACACATAAATAGATATCGTAGAAAGAATGCTGGTTGTGCCTCCGTTAAACACACACACAGTCAGATGGTGGTATGATCTCCTAATAGCCAAGCAAAACCAGAGAGTGCATGCTTTTTACTGAAATCAACAGATTCCCTTAATGTCACACCATCGCATAAGACATAAAAAAAACCACACAAACCAGCAAACAGCACATTCCTGCTCCTCTTTGTACATTTATTTGATTTTGGGGCATGAAGGAGTCGGGCGCCACCATTTGGGGGCAGTAGTGCTCTGAGTTTTAGAAATGAGGGTGCAGGTACAGACCCCCACTCACACCACACTTCAGAATCTCTCTCCTGCCTGTTAAATACTGACACCAGCCCACAGACACACACACAGGCTGCCAACCACCACTGTACAGACGCTCTGAGCACTGAGGACACATTGTGTCTTTGACTGGAGCTCCAACAGCCTCCTTCTCTGCCTCCTATCTGCCCCGCAGTACCTAAATACCGCTCCCAAATCTAATCAGAACGGGTTTATTCTCTTTCAGAGGGGATCCGAATCATGAGCTGCTCTGAAAACGCACAAAAGCCCTCATTCACAGAAGTTTTCCCAGCAGGGTGACGCAGCAAGGACTGGGGCTTGAACCACTGACTTTTATACAGTGAAGGTTAAAACTAGAGCTGCAATGATCAGTCTATTAATCGTTTCAGTTATTTTTTCAGCAAAAATGTCAAATGTGAATGTGAGGATTTGCTGCTTTTCTTTGTCATTTGTGGTGGTAAATTAGGAGTCTTTGGATTTTGGACTGTTGGTTGGACAAAAGAAGCAATTTGAAGAAGTTTCTTTGTGATGAGATGTACTTGGAAAAAAAGGGTGTGCTTCAACAATGGGATTCTCTGTGCCAAAATCCAGTGAGGATTTTCCAAAAAAGAAAAAAGAAAAAAAAAAGGCAAAACTAGAGCCCAACTGAAATATCAGTCAGCCTTTTTACAGAACATGCAATATAGAAAACCTTTGAATTGCCATATCGGTGCAAAATCGATGCACAACCCACAATGAAAAGGTCTGTTTTTATTCCAGCTCAAAAATTTATTCCAGCATTTTACAGACTAAATGATGAATCATGAAAACAATCAGCAGATTAATCGATAATGAAAATAATTGTCAAGTATTATTATTATTAACAGCATTATTATCATTATTAATATTACATGAGGCTGAAACTGAACTTCAGTCTGGAAAGCTTGTGTAGTTTGTGTAATGTTACATGTGTAATGGAATCTAGATCAGAATGCAGATCAGTGTCGCGAGTCTGATACCCAATCAATACCCTACATCAGAATCGGGCCCCGAAACCAATATTGGATTGGCCCCATCGCAACAATCAGGGCAGGTTGTTAAACAGGAAGCAGCATCTCAGCATTTACACCTGCCAGGCAGCTCCTCTTGTCCTCTTAAATGTCCCCATTGTGCCAAATCTAAATCACCCAGCGTCATTTTCTGTGACAGGCCCATATCAGGCCAATATTGGGCTGATATATCGGTCGGGCTTGAGTTAAAACCTCTCTGACAACCAGCATCTGCTGGATTTAACTTTAGTCTTGTCTTTAAATGTGTTTTGGGAAAAAAATGAATTGATCAGGCTGTCACAACTACAAAATAAAACCAACTTTGACCCAATAAATACTAATGAAAACTGTGCATGGACTTTTTTGCCTGCATCAAGATGAAGTTAGTCTTAAATTACATTCACAATGGTCGTAAAAAGTTAAATCTAACTTAAAACCTGGAGGAACCCTGAAAGAACAAACCATCATGTGCATAAATTTTGCATTTAACAACTTTCATTATTCATGCAATCAGAACAGTGAAGAGAGACAACAACACTGATATCTACCAGTCGGGGATTTAAACACAACAGAATATAAACCACGACCACAAATCTGTGCATGTATCATGGCAGTTTTTTTGAGAATTGATACAGTATCACAAAATATAATATCACAACTCTGAAGTGTATCGGTATTTTCTTACACCCCTAACCAGCTCCCATTGTGCTGCTCTATATCTGATCCTGGACGCATGTGAATGCATCGAGCAAAGGAAGGATTTTCATTTGATGGTGATTACAAAGATTCTGAATCGATGTGAAAGCACATGTTTGATACTTTTTGTTCTTCAAGGCTTCCCATGATCTCCCTTTTTGTGCGGATGTCCTCCTCCTGCCCTCTCTAAGCACACGTAGCTGTACTTTCAAAAGAGAATCCGATCTATGCATATAAATAAGCAATTTGTGGTAAGTCGAGTCGAGGTGGTGAATACCGAATTGACTTGAAAATATCACTAAGGAGAGAATAAAGAACCCCTCATGTGAGGAACTGATTCTACACATCCAGAGCCTGGTTTCTTTCGTCCCCTGGGGTGAGTATCCAATATAGACACAATAAAACAGCCAGTGATGCCAACAACACTCCTCCTTCCATGTCCTACCACAATATTAACCTCTGTTTCTCACTCCATCCCCCTCTCACAGCTGGCCTCATCTCTTCTCTTCTCTCAAACCACATCTGTTGTCAGATTTTTTTTTACCCCCATTTCCCTCCATCAGCATTATTCTGAGTCTTCTCCTCCTCACCCTCTGGTCATCTCTCTCCTCCCCGCTCCACCATCAGACAGAGGTCAAAAGATCCACCAGCTGAATCTCTCCCTCTTTGTCTCCCCCTCCGACAGCCTCCAACTTCTCTGATCTCCGGAGATCAGAAAAGGATCTACTGGGATCATCTCTCAACTGAGGGGAATGGCCTGTGAAGTGCTTATCGATCACCTTGTTGTGTGCACTGAGCTCAAATCGCACAAACAGCCCTCCAAGCTTAAAGCTGCACAGGAGCTCTCTACAGACACTCGGGAGTGTGAACAATAAGTCAACAATTCAGACATTCCTGCCTCCTTCTCCCGTCTACACAGACACATGGAGCTCTGGCGGCGGCAGCAGCGATGAAATATGCACAAGTTATGACAAATAAAACTTTCTGTTTGCCTAAACAGACTAAATAATACACATTCTTTCCAGGTGACGCACACGCAGCAGTGAGCAGAAGGTGCCAGGAGGGTCTTTAATGTGAAGTGGGTCTCCCTGTTCTGTTCCCACCAGGCTGTGTGTGTATGTGTGTAAGTGTGTGTGAGTGCAGAGGCGGTTTTGTCCCGCTGCCTGAGCCGTGTTAAACTAATTACTGGAGGTGTGACTGCTCAACAGACAGCCGCCACAACAGCCGACCCCCTGCACGCCACACACAGAAACACACACACACAGACCACGGAGAGGGGATATTATACTGCTTTTTTGCACCGAATGAAAAATGCATCTGTTATGAGACCAGTTCACTCTGTTCTGAAATTTGTATTTGTCTTGAAAACCAATTAAAATATGAAAAAAACAAAAGAAAATGCATCTGTGTCTTTAGCAAACTTACAGGCAACATTACAACATTACAAAAAAAAAAAAAAAAAGCATTATCCCTTTCAATCATCACCAATGACCCACTAGGAGTGAGCGGTGGTGTCTGTGTCTGCAGAGATTCTGCCCTCTGCCTGTATTTCATTATTTTTTCAGTATTTTGCTTTGATTGAGATGCTTTACCAGCCCAAAACGCCGATATTTGGCGCCCTGGGAACGAGACTCAGCAATCAGCAATTCTTTCTGGTGCGTTTACGAACAGCTCGGACAAATCTTACTGATTCTCCCTTTAAGCGAATAAATATAAAACCACAAAGCAATGTGGTAAATAAGAAGTTAGTTAATCATGATGCCTGTATATCCACAGATGAGGACTTGTTTGTGTCAATAATCCTCACAAAAACCTTATTGACTGTTCAGTACACACGCTTTTCTTTTGTTTAATTCTTTGTTTTCCTTTCTGTCGGCATTTGGCTCAGACTGGGATTCATGCGTTTCTGATTTTGGTGCCTATTAGACAACCAACTACACATATTTCTGCTCAGAAAAAGCATTACTTCATGCTTTTTTATTTAAAGAGTCCATCTTGTGTAACTTGAACCACTTTCATAATATTTCTCTTCATGCATTTCATTAATTTTCATTATGCAACTTAACGGAAACTGGATTAGAGCTGCAATGATAAATCAATTATTAATCAATTATTAAAGTCTTTTTTAAATTAAAAATGATCTGATTCCAGCTTTTCAAATGTGAATATTTTTGGTGTCTTTACTCCTTTCTGACAGTATACAGATTATCTTTGGCTTGTGGACAACACATGACATTTCAGGACATCATCTTGAGCTCTGGTAAACAATGATTAACATTTTTCACCATTTTCTAATATTTTATAGATGAAAAAACTAATAGATTAATCAAGAAAATAATCAACAGCAACAATCATTGTTACCTCCTGCCATAATGTCTTCAAATTGTGTCTTTTTTTTGGTCCAAGCAACAGTCCAAAACCCAGAGTCTTCATTTACTATCAAGAAAAGCATCAAATTCTCATATTCAAGAAGCTGGAGTGTGCAAATGATGGAATTTTTTTTGCTTTACTGAAATGATTATAAACTAATGTTCTTTTGATCACCTAATCTACTAATCATTGCAGATCTAAAGTTAGTGAATTATGACCTTTGAAAAGCCACAGCAAAAGAGCCATATATTATGTTTTTTGTCAATAAACCTTAAACACTCAGCGAAGACACTATTCTTTTGTTTAATTCTTTGTTTTCCCTTCTGTCCAGCATTTGGCTCAGATTCATGAGTTTCTGCTTTTAGTGCTTACTGTCAGCCAAACAAATACAAGAAATGTCTATTCAGAGAGGCATTGCTTTGTGCTTTTTCATGCGTTTTTTGCGTAACTTTAATCGCTTTGACACTATTTTTTATGATGCATTTTATTAATTTGAATCATGCAAACTGTCTCCAATAGGTTAAATCAGATTTACAACACAGCACAGTTCTGATGAAGAGCTGATGAGTAGAAACGTTGGTAAATCCATGGCTTAATAAAGGATTTTTATATTCACAACCAGAATTCCTCAGATTTTTGGGCTGCCAACATTAACTTGGACTTTCATCACTAGCAAACAGGACACGCATTGTTTGTTTTATGTTTATCCTTGAAAAGCACCTGATTTTTCATTTTTATATCACCAACATTACTTTTTTAAAGCAGGACAACACTGTTTCTACAGAACAGCTCTGATCCTAACTTTTTTATGATCAGGTTTACACTATTCTGTTCGGGGTTTTTTTTCTCTCTATACTGCTCTGTTAATAATCTGTTGTGTATGGACATGAGGAGAGGTAGTCACCCTCTCCTCTCCTCTCTTCCCCTCCTCCATAAGCCATTAAGGGGCAGACAGGAGAATGACGGCCCAGGAGAGAGGAGGAGAAACTCGATCCGTGCTCAGACTGCTGCACTGCCGCTGGAGGGAGAGCCATTGTCAGGCCCAAACACAAGGATCGGCCTCACAATCAGCACTTAATAACTAATAAAGTCGCTCTGATCGCTGCTAAAAGCAACAGACTGAACAGCAATGTTGCCACAGCGGTTGGAGTTGTTGCAGCGCGCAGGAATTAGTGCGAACTTGTGCAAAAGAGTGCGTGAATGTAAAGATTTGTAGCGATTATGTGGTGTTGGAGTGGAGTTGTTACCTATGTGAGCTCCGCAGCAGAGAGCGATGATCAGCAGCAGCAGTGGCCGGAGGCGGCGCACCAGAGACGGGGAGGCGAGGCGCTCAGCCCCGCGGCAACAGCATCCGGCTCTCCCCATCCCCGTCCATGCAGGGCCAGGAGGGGAGAGTGGACAGACCTCCAGAGGGCGAGGAGGGGTGGTGTCCAGGCCTCCTCTTTCCTCACTTCTCCTTCTTCTTCCTCCTCTTCTTCCTCACTCTTCTCTCCTTCCTCTCCTCCTCGGGTGCGCAGGGGCATTAAAACACAGCTGCTCCGCGGAATGCAGGGCGGAGGGAGTGCAGAAGAGGAGGAAAACAAAGTGCAAACACAAGTCACTCCGACGACACTTTTACTTTTCCTCCGTACAGATCCGACACACGCCGACACGTGATTTTCAGTGCGCTCCCTGCGCGCTCCGACTTTCTCCTGGTTGTGACTCCTCCGAGCTCTCCTCCTCTCTTCTCTCCTCCTCTGTCGTCCCAAACACGCACAATCACATCTCTCCCTCTCCGCTCCTCCTCAGCAGGCAGGCAGCAGGCAGGCCGGGGTTTCTCCTCCACTCCTCCCCTTTCACTTTCTCCTCCTCCTCCTCCTC
>JAJHUR010078243.1:0-24148 GCA_027495735.1 Lutjanus campechanus | reverse complement strand
AGAGAAGAGAAGAGAAGAGAAGAGAAGAGAAGTTCTGGTTAAAAATTCTTTAATAAATCTAATATTTTGTGTGTTACAACCCCAATGAGCTGAAAAGGTCAGCATATCAGTGGTGCAAATTGGACTGGTGTGATTGGCAGTATTATACATGTGTAATGGATTATATTTGGTTTCATTTACATACAACGGTATCATTCTGTACTGGTTATTTTACCACAACGTAGCACAACCACACAGTCCTGATAAAGGTTGTTAGTTCGGAGCTGAGTATTAAACTATTCTTACTTATTTCGTCCAAAATGATGCTGTGATGCTTTTCCAATTATACTAGTCCCCGACCTAAACTCTGAAAGAGGCACACTTTTACTTAAACATCAGCTCTTAGATTAACCTCTACCCTCCATATTCATATTCACTAAAGTGCTCCTGCTTGTTTGTCCAAGTTACAGGCTGATGCTTGTTTTCTAACCTAAAATAGATCAAGGTACCTTGAGTAGTAAAAAACACCTCAACGGCAACATATAAACAACTATTTGATGGGTTGCCATGAAATTTTATACAAACCACTGACAGTTTCTGAATAGCCATTTTGAAGCTCACAGTGTGCTGGCTCTGGCTGTCTGGTTAATCCAAAAATGAACTGGCAATCAGGCAGCTAACCATCTGTGATGGTACCTTCCTGTCAATAAAAGTAGGCATGCCCTTAATTATGCATAACTTCAAGCCTTAAAGCTGCAGTCGGTAGAAAGCCGATTTTTGAATCTCATCTGAGTTAGGTTTTGTTTCTGCGTCCTCAGCCCCTCCTACCAGATGAGCAGCATGCGCTTCATGCATGCAAGCATGAAAGGAGATTCCTTAAAGGTCCCCAGTCAGTGTGTCTGTTGTGTATGTGCGTCTATTTTTGGGTTCTTTGACATGATAAAGTTCGGAATCCCCTGATGTAACCTGCCTAAACCTCTTGTCTCAAGACTTTGTCTTTCATTCATTATACATACTTTATTATGATCTATAAGTTGCTGCATCTTTTAAAAAAGGAAATGTATCATAGTAAGCTCCACAGTGTATTGTGAACAGCACAACATGTTGTTACAATAAGGACATGCAAATTTTACTAATCAGATTTCATAAAGCACATTTGGCGTCATTAACTGCATTGGGAGAACAATTCTCTACCAGAACCATGCTGGAAAAGACAAGCAACAAGAATTTGGCAAAGGAGCCAAACTATCATCCTTCTTCTGCCAGGGAGGAGGTACGCAGGGGTTACACACAACACAGACACAAGCATACACACACACATATTCTTCGCTATCCGTGTGGATATAGAACTATGTCTTGAACACACACACAGATGCGCGCACACACACACACACGCACACAGAGTCTCAAAGGAGTGATGAAATAGATGAGAGGAGGATCCACGGTGAGCCTGGAGGACTGGATAAATATTGACCTGAATGAATGAGGTCTGTCACAGTACATAAAAAGTGCCATACACTCACACACACACACACACACTATCACACCAACATCCATGCCCTCAAAGAACCCCCCGGTCTGTAAACTGTACCTGCTCATTTTCACTCTGTTCTATTGTATATTTTAACAAAACCTGGAATCAATATTAATATTTATGGAGAAACTGATACTGAGTTTCACTGGAAGTAGTATAAATAATGAAACTGGTGAGTGTGTGTGGCTGATATATGTCATTGCCCATGTGCCATTGCAAGTGCTCATCTATCTTTTTTTAATGTGTATGCTGGAAATTTGGCCCTCCCAAAAAGGCTGAAATAGTGCAAAAATAGCTTTTACACTTGTCTGAAGGGGAATAGCTGGCGTGTCAATAAAAAGATATGAAAACTGCTGATGGAAATGTTACTTTTTCCTAATAAACAATACAATTGCCAGATCTGCTACTGCTTTTTCTTCTGTAAATACAACAGTGGTATACTGCTGCCAGTTAGTCTGTAGTCCAACAGAAAGCCGAGAATTAATGAATAATGAGGAGCCGCTGACAACAACGCTACACAGCATTTGGAAGAGGGGATAAAGTTGTCCATCAAAATAACTGTCATATTGGGTGCACTGTAAAAAAAAAAAAAGAAGAAGAAGAAGAAAAAGATGTTTTAACTTAAAAAAAAGTTAAAGGCTGCCTTAGAATTTTAAGTTGACTGACACTGAAAAGACAAGCTGAGGTAATTTTATAATGATCCAAAACAAATTAACTTTTCAAGTCAAATTAACTTGATATTTATTCACTTGTACTTGAGAAAGCATATTTAATAAGCTTAAGATATTAAGTTGAACCAACAACCCTTCAGTCACGCTAATGAACATTACAAAACATTTGATTTCCTTTTACTTCTTCTCAGTTTGAGGAGTCGGTTCTTCGTTTCACACAAAGTGCTTCCAGTGAATTTATTACATTTTAAGTATGAGAAGGTAAAGACTGAATTTGGTATTAATTTTCAGCATGGTTTGCATTGCTGTCATCATTTTTGAAAACATGCAACCATAATCCTTCAGTGTGTTAGGAACACAGTACATTTTTTTTAATCACATATGTTTTCTTCAAGCTCTAAAAAGAAGGGTCAAACAATGCATGCTGGAAAGTCTGCTAATATGCTGATTGTGTTTCTTTAGAAACTTAATTTTATGACTTGATTGAAGTCTGTACAGTACATTCATTCAACAAGAAGAACTCATTTTAAAGGTTCTGTTGTGTTCTTAAATACTAGAAATCTTAAGTTTAATTAGCTTGAATAAATAAAATTTTATATTTTCCTTCAAGGTGAAGTCCACTCCAAAATCAAAAATACATATATTTTTCCCCAGGCCTTTAGTTTTATTCATTCATCTAATTTTTTGGTGTGTGTGGCAGAGTTTTGGAGTTATCTGCCGTGAAGATGTCTACTTTCTCTCCAATATAATGGGAGTAAATGGCACTTGGCTGATGCTCAAAGTGCCAAAAAATACAATTAGAAAAATTCAAGACCAGTGTCTCATTCCAAAAACCATGACCCAGTTACTTCAGATAAACCACAGACCTTATTGTGAGCATTTTCTTGTAAGAACTACTTTCTTTCTGCAGTGGAAACTACTGGAACTACTAGATTCTACATGAAACTGCTCACAACAAGGTGTGTGGAGTACTTGAGTAACGGGGTCAGGATTTTTGGAGAGACAGGGATTTAAAATTTTTCAATTTTCAATTTTTTATTTTTTTTGTGTGTGTGTGTGTGTGTGTGCTTTGACCACTACATGCCATTTAGTCCCATTATCTCTGAGAGAAGGCAGACATCTCCAAAACTCTGCAATTCACACCAAAAAATCCATATGGATAAATGGTCCAGGCCAGGGGTACAATATGTTTGTGGGACGGGCTCAGCCTTGAACAAGAAATTAAAAACAGCAGAGAAGATGAATGTTTGTGTGTGATAAAGGTGAAATCTTCCTTTGTTAAATATGTGTTGAAAGTGAGCCAGAATTGAGTCAAAGAATCCCCTAGATCCGGGAGAAATGAAAAGGTGAGGCCAGATTAAATGATGCAACTCTGAGAAACAAGACATCAGCTTCAGTTTCATATTCATCTGTTGGGATGGGGAAACAAAAAGTAGTATTTATGGGGAAATGATAAAAGCTGTGGTTGCTGTTTTTGTTTTTTGTTCGTTTGTTATTTGTTTTGTTTTGGGGGTTTTTGTGATGCTGAGGCAATTCATTCAGTGATTGTGAAAACCAACAAAGCAGGGAGTCGCTGGGCACCATCAAGAGGAGAAGGAAGGCTTAAACTTCTCTGTAGTAGATGACATCCTGTACTCGTGAGTGCATGTGTGTGCAGAGAATTCTCAAATAATTTCTCCATTTGTTTTTGTGTATTACTTGAAAGCTTTTCGGAAGTTTATCCCACCCTGTGCCAACCTGAGTTGATGATACATTTGTGGTAAGAACAACCAAAAAACGACAGAAATCATGTTCAAGAAAAATGTATTTGACGTGTAATTTGATATTTTAGTTTGGCCCATGTTCTATCCATTAAAATGACCTATGTACTGCAGCCAGCCACCAGGAGGCGATCGAGGTGTTATCGCTTCACTTTTGGGGAGCTGTCATGTTGTCCATCCTTACATAAGCTAATGCTTTAGACCCAGCCTTTTGTGATTTTCGTGAGTTCCATGGCCACTTGGAAGGGGAGACTGAGACGAGGCTTTTGCAACCTGCAAGTTCAGATGGCACCAAATTCTACACACTGGTCCTTTACAAACATGACACCAGCAGCTATTGACCCAAAACCCTGTGTTCTAGATAGAAGATTGGTAAGAACGGACAGGGAAGGGACTTATTGGCGGAGAGAGAAGGTGTAATGAATGAAGCGATTTTTCACAGGACCGTTAACTGCTTCTAATGTGTCCGTGCAAAACTCACTTATTCTTGGCATCCAATTTGCAGTGCACTGTGGGATTGGTATCACTCAGCCTCCACTGCGCCTCTCCTCCTACAGTGGCGCACGGCAAGTCGCCAAGATGCCACACCTGCACAGTTGAGAAAATAACCTCTACTGCCCCACACAAAAATACCAGTTGGCTGGTGTGACACCGTGTTTCACGCCCTGCGCCAACATACAAATAGAGCCTTCAGTCTCTTCTAGTTGATTTTTCCATCATACTGAAGTGAAGTGCAATCAGTGGCTTCCTGGAAGGTGGGAAATAAAACTTCAAGAAGTAGTTTTGGGAGAAATAGCCATATGGTCCTCACCAATCCTTACCATCTGATTAATTTGACAAGCAGTTGGAGCTCAAATTTTTATAATTAAAACATGAGTGAGACACAGACAGGTTTGTACTGCTATACTTGTGAGGACCGTCACTGATAGTTTTTCAGCCCTTAAACTTGCATGCAGCTATCACAGCTACATATAACCACAACGTAAAACTACTTCTAACCTAGTCTTGCATAGCTAGACCTCTCTACACAGCAGTCAGCACTGGAGAAAGGTCTGGTTCCACATATACACATTCTGCTACTGGTGAAAAACCACCCTGCCTTGTTTGGATTTCTTTAAAGTAATCACAAATGTCTTGGGTGGAGCTAAACCCTGGATGCAGCGACGGTGCTGCTGCAAAACAGTGTCCAGAGGGACGCAAGCTCTGGCATTAAAATGACTATATCTCTGCAACAGAAAAGGTAACAGCTGTTAGCTTGTTTGCTGTTTTCAGCCTGTAGGTTGCAGCTTGGAGGTTGTTCTCGTTTCCCAGGGACTCTGAAAATGATGATGATGGACGCCGCAATGCTGCTTGAAACAAGCGACCAATGGCACACTTATATCTGCAGTGTGCGTCCAGTGAGTCAGACTAAGTCTAACCCAAAATCCAAGTCACAGCCCTCCAATAAATGATCAACCTTGTGTGCCTCTATCGCTGTAGTTTTGGGTTGTTGAATGCCTATATTTAAATCCCAGTCTAATGTCAAAGACTTGTATAATTCAAACACATTTTGTATACATTTGTTGATAAAGTGAACGGATCCCTGGCTTCTCATGCCCAGGCTGAACCGATTCTTGTTATGTTTTTTTTTTTTTTTTTTTTTTTTTTTTTTTTTTTTTTTCCAATATCACCCTGTCTCATCAGCTGCTACTACTTCTAATTCTACTGCCTGCTCTCTTACTTAAACAAACACAAATGCTTGCTTGCTGCATCACTCACTGCAGCATGTTTATGGAAATAAGTTTTCTCAAAGCATCGCATGCATCAGTTTGAGTGTTTCAGTTAATTTATCATACATTGTTTGTCACTGCTGCTACACAACATCGACTATTATCTCTATAAAAGGCATTAATGGTCAGGAGGTAAAAAGATTCAGGTCAGGTTGTGTTTATTAAGAAGTACTGGTGCAGAAGACTGGTGTTTATAGATATAAAGCCCATAATGCACACTCCAAGACACATACTCATGGCTCATAATGGCACACATCTTGCCTTGAGTGAAATACTGAGCACCTATTCGCTCCGGGGGTGTTATTCAGTAGCTGACCTTGATTTCCCTGCTGAGGGAGAAACAAGTGTTTAGAGAAGCTTTTCGTTCAACCGATGAAAAGATGGGGAGATTGCATCTAATTGCATGGTATAGGCCAAAGCGGAGTCAGATTCTCAGCTTAAATCCAGGTCATCTTTCTCACTTTTTAAGCAACACTACCATCTGCTGTTGTCATAGTGAGAGCACACCTCCTTTAACATGTAAAGAATCAACTTGGTACTTTTATTTGCATGGTTTACCATCAACTGTTGGACACGGATGACCAGGAGACAAATATAGAGTGAAACAAAGTTAAATGATTATGATTTATGTATGGAAAATAAACCAACAAGAGCCTGCTGATGCTATTATGTTAACCATTATTTCACTAAAATTCAGCTTTTACCCTTTTTTTATCAGTTGCGTCTCCAATTATTGTTCATGATTGATTAAAAATGTGGTGTGTGTGTTAATATAAAATTGTTTAAAATGCATTTTTGCAGTAAGATGATATGCTGCTCTGCTTCATATGAAGAGCGCTGTGGTTTTGATTAGTGTGGGGGAACAGTGATGCTCTGTGTTACGTCTCTGTGGGTCAGACTCGTGGTTCGCATTAATTGCATTGTTTCTCATCTTTCTTATAAAACACAAACTTATTCTTTGGTGGTGCAGCACAATTCAATGTCAGTTCTTTCACTGTCTGTTTTCAGCACCGTCTTACGTATTCTTGTCTGTTTTGAGGAAATGAAGAGGGGAGACAGGAGAGGGAGGGGGGAGCGCTTGTTTTGTGTGAGTGTCCAGCAAGAGCGATGCAGGCAGAGGCAGGAGGAGAGAGAAAATGGAGGAAAGTTATAGCAGCAGTTCACTGATGCCAAAAATGAAACATATGTGCATCCTAATGAGTATGAGTATCGATACACTTGTGCTGCTTTGATTTTTTTCCAATTCATGTTCAGCTTTTTACCAATACAGGCTGTCTGAACCGATGCACTCATATCTTACACATTAAAGCCCGATGCATCAGATGCATGAGTGAGTCTTTATACCCTTAGTCACAACAGAGTATTCATTGAATTTCCCTGCATACATAGTAACAGCTGTTTTGAAATAAACAAAAAAAGGATGTCCCTATGGTAAACAAAAAATAACACATGCCCTCTAGAGTGGCCAAATGTCCAAGACAACATGATTAAGTACTATCTAGGGTGCCCTTGCAATGGAGAGAATGTGTTAAAGTGCCCTCAAAAGTGCCCTTCCAGTGGAAGAAATGTGATAAAATGTCCTCTAGGGTGCCCCTACAGTGGAGAAAACATGGTGAAGTGCCCTTTAGGGTGGCTCTCCAGTAGACAAAACATGATTAAGTGCCATCTGGAGAGGCCCAGTGTCCAAGAAAACATGATAAAGTGCCCTCTAGGGTGCCCTTCCACTGGACAAAACATGATAATGTGCCCTATAGGGTGCATTTCTGGTGGAGAAAATGTGATAAAATGCATTCTAGGAATGTGCTTCCGGTGGAGAAAATGTACTAAAGGGAACTTACAGTAGAGTGCTCTCTCAATAGGCAAAACATGATAATATGCCCTCTAGGGGGGCCTTTCTATAGACGAAATGTGAGTGCAGATGCCCCACCACATACAACTGCCCCCCCTCACACAGCCTGAGTCTGCCACTGAGCTGATATTCAGATTCTAGATTCATATCTAGTAGTTAATTATAATGAGTAATTAAAATGACCATTGTCTGTTCATATCATGCAGAATCCATCTTGCCCCATGTTAATAATTGGTATTTTCGCTGCATGGTCTTCTGTGTGACACTGAAACACTCGGCAAGGTGTTGGACAGATCAGATCCAATACTGAGACAGTACATCTGGACCTGGTTCCATCATCACTCTTGAGCCTGCACTGTCTTCCACCTGTCAGCTATGTGAACTGGACCCATTCTCCCACCAGTGGACACTAACTCTGCAGCTGGTTTACAACCTTGTCAACGCTTCCTACGTTTGAACAACACTTCATCTGTATTGTGATATACAATAATAAAACTTGCCTATACTTGATAACGATACTTACATATTCCCATCTATATTGAAAGATGTTCTTAAAGCAATTTTTACATCTTTTAACAGATGTGGGACAAAATAATACAAGATTACATTTACAATACTGTACACTTTTACATAGAGCGAGGACTGAGGATTTTGCCCCACATCACTTACAATGAAAATGCTTCAGGAAGATCTCCTCACTGGCAGGGGAACCACATGAATCTGCAAAGCTCATGTTTCATTTACTCCGGCAGACACATCTGGCCACCATCCTGTTGAAAGATATTTCCTTCCATCCTGGATCTGTTTGGGCCAGTCATCAATAATACGCAGTGGGTTTGATACAATGACTGAGAGGGGAATGCACATTCCTCATGAAACTCAGATAAATCTGCCAAACTAGCCAGTGCTGGCAAATATGAATCAAGATTCTGTGTCTCAAACACATTTTAGTATACCGTTTAGCTAAGTCCCCAACTTGCATGTCTCAGTGCTACATCACACGTTAAGTTACCCTGATGAGTTGTATGTCATGTTTCATTGCTGTAATTGGCAGCTTGTATGGATAAAGAAAATAATTACAGCGACCAATAACCATTTGAATGCACAAATGGGCATGTGAGCCTATTATTATTATTAAGATACACTTGAGAAAAAATGTGAACCTATCCTTTAACAATAATATACAGTAGGCTCCGTCGTCGGTGCTGTAACATTCAGCTCAGTAACTCTCCGTGGTTCTGAATCAGTAAAACCAAACCACTCTTGTCTCTTTCCATGGTCCTGAAACACTGAAACCCAAACTCTGTGTCTTTCTCCATAGTGCTGAAAAATTCAAAACCATGCTTTGTCCCAGATCACTCCCTCATTTATTAATTAGCCATTCCCTACCTCTTATCTTATTTGGAACACTTCTGCACCACCATTAGCAGGTGTAGTGTTGAATAAGTGTAATTAACACACCTGTCTGAGCTGTAGTGGAGTGTGCAGCAGTGCAGTGCACATACCACCACAGTATACCAAATATATTCTGAATTTAATTCAATTTAATTTAATTTAATGTTCCAGCTTGTTTCATCCATGATAATAACTTATCATCAATATATTTTAAGCATTCTCTGAATATGGTGTTATTCATGTTCAAAAACACTGCCAGAACTGCCTCACAAGAATGGCATTAAGTAAACTTAATGCTAATTCAGGATAATACTGACTTGTTAGCGTAAACAAGAGACATGGCGCCCATCAAATTGTATATTTTCTACATAAAATCCAGCATTATTCTGTCACACCTTTGAGGCTGAAAGCTGTCAAGCTAATTCAAGAATTACATCCCATGTAAAAACATTTCCAAGAAACAAAGGCACTCATTTGAGTAACAAATAACTCATTGTACTGCTGGAAGAAAAAGCTGTGTGGTTGAAAGGTTTCCAACATAACCATACAACAAACAAAGTTTGTTTAAATTCAGCAGAAGGGACAGCAGAGAAGAAAAGAATAATGTTCTCTCATTATCTCCCGAAAACATGGAGGATGGGTTCCACAGCACATTTTGTTAGAAGTCTGTTTTATAATTGCAGTATGGAGCAGAGTACCAGCTTTGTGTGTACAAATTTATTCAAAACATATACTGTATATTGTGCAATTAAGAATATCTTTAAGGGTAACTTTGGTACTTTTTCACCTGGACCCTATTTTCACACTAAGTGACTGATGGGGACAGCAATTTTTGAAATTGATCCCGTGTTGAGGGAGAGCGCTGCAACCAGCAGAAGCAAAATGAATTCAAATATGATTCCTCCAGGCAACTGTGCAAAGTAAGACCACCAAAACTGCTTGATTTTGCCACAGACCGGCTCAGATTGTAAGATGTGTCTAACAAAATTGCGGGAAGGATCAGTGAGAGACCTTTTTTTTTTAAAGAGTAAGAAATGTTTTGTTAAACCAGAAACTGCCGTTTTATTGTATTTGCCAAACTAACCAGACTTCCTATGCAAAGCTTCACATCATCATCATCATCATCATCTTCATTCAAACACGACAGAAACAATATAAAGCTCACCAAGAACATCCAACAATCCCTACCCCTAGTTCGGTCTAATTAAACCCTTAATTCATAGAGGTGGATATGAAAATATTCTGGCTGTACATGCCATTCCTGCTTCTTTGATGTCTGACCTCCCTCTTGCTCCTCTCTGCATATTTTCACATCTCACACCGTGAATTAAGGGTTAATTCTGACCAAACCAGAGGTGGGGATTGTTGGAGCAGTGGAAAGATGAGCCAAGATGTTTTTTTGACGAGTTTTAGTTTGTTTCTGCTGTGTTTGAATCAAGATGACTACGTTAAGTTTTGCAAAGGGAGTCTGGTTGGTTTGGTGAGAGCAATAAAACAGCTGTTTGTGGTTATACAAAACATATCTTACTCTTTAAAAAAAAGTTCTCAATGATCATTTCCTCACTGTTGTCAAACACTTATAAGGACAATATGAGTCTGTCAGTGGCAAAAAACAAGCACTTTCTGGATTTGCAGCGCTCTCTCTCAATACTGGACCAACTTTAAAAGCTGCTGTCCCCATTGGTCACTTCGACACAAAAACGTGGGAAAACAGGGTCCAGGTTCAGGTGTTTAGAAAGGCACTTTAACACGTTGCACCAATTCGGAAAAGTGTGTTACAGTTACATATGATGATATTGAAATGTTATTTTTAAATTACTTTCAAAACAAAAGTAATTCATCAACTGTATGTTTTCAAAAATATATATACAGTGGTTTGAATAAAGCTGTATTTTCTTTTGTATTAATTTCTACTTTTCTCCTCCTTTTTGCTGGTTCTCTCTGGTCTTATAGTGCTCCTCTGGTAGGTTCCTTAGCTTCTCAGCAGCCTGAAAATACAAGAACACAGCAGTGCCAAGCTTTTATACAGTTTTGAAGACAAAAAACAGGGACAGAGAAAGAATCTACTGCAGTACAATTTGTATGCTGGAAAAGGGTCAGCTTTTGATGATGGGGCTTTGATGGCCCAGGGTGATAACAGAGCCCCTAACGTCATATCTCAAATTTAAATCAGTGGAATTAAGGGAAGGATATCGCAAAAATTTAAGAGACATCCCTATACTAAAGGTCATGAGTTTAATCTCTAAAGCTGCTATATACAGTAAGTAATGACTACGAATCTCCACCCGCTCCATTACTGCAGGAAGCTCCAGATAAAAACTTTATGCATGAAATGTAACTGTGATCTCAACAGGCTCGACTCAAAGAAAGAACGTGTGGAAGAAATATAAAATTACACCAAAAATATTGTGTCTACTATATGTACTCTATATTGTATACAACATACATGTAATTCTTTGTACTGTATAAACCTGGGTTTGTGCATGTGTGTGTGTTGCATTCCTCACCTGTTCAGGGGTGAGGTCCCTTTGCTCCTGGGCGAGCATCTCATACCCCACCATGAACTTCTTAACTGTAGCCGAACGCAGCAGAGGAGGGTAGTAGTGAGCATGCAGCTGCCAGTGAGAGTTATCTTCTTTTAAATGGGGGCCAGTAGGGGCTCCTGAAAAAAAGAGAGGAATACACAGCAACAGCTTTACTTATCCAGCCAAGAGGCTTTGTTCACACTGGTGGCTGTCTGGTAAAGGTTATGAATGGATTGGGGGTTTTCCAATCTTAACCAGACCTCTCAACCTGTGTGTGATCTGACCTGACTGAACATCATGTCATAAATGTTTGGTATTTCCAGGTTACAGCTGACAGGACATGCAGTTTCTCGCATACAGTTTATTTATTTATTTTTTTATATCAGTGAGCAAGGTATATTAAACTCCAGGTAACCATGGCAACAATACTCCTCATGCAATTTTACCATTTAAGTCTCACCGATGAAGCGGACCAAAATTGACAGAAAACAAACTTGGACGCCTGTGGTAATATATGATAGATGCTTTTATTTTATTTTATTTTGTTTTTTTTATTTTCCTATTCTTGCCTTGTACACAGTATGGTTTTCATATACTGAATTGTTTTATCTGTTTTCTTTTAAAAGCTGATGATTTTACAACCTGTCTGTTGTATTTTTCTGCCCTTATGAAGCATTCTGTAACATGCTATTTTATTAATCTGCCCTTGTGAAGCATTCTGCAACGTGGATGTCGAAAAGTGCTCCTTCAGTGAAGATTATCAGTATTAAGACACACACTCCTTGTTGTGTATTCTCTGTAACATACAGTTTGAGTGGATCTCCAGATCAACTGACGCTGAAGAGAAAAAGAGAGGACTGTTGGATAATGTTCAATGCTATATGGTTCCCTCTTTTATCCTGTTGTCAAGGGTGAAACAAACTTGATGTCAACTGTAGTACACGTACCACAGTTTGAGAATCCAGGGGCTATGCAGTAACAGGATCTTGATTCATATTTGATCAGCACTGTCTAGTGCAGGGATCAGCAATATTTACTATAAAAAAGAACCATTTTTGGCAGAAAAAGGAAAAAAAACAAAATCTGTCTGGAGACATTTTTTAGTTTCAGTTTTTGTATGTTTGACATGACCTCACTGTATTTGGTGACCTGTCACATGTCACGTATGTTATATCTCGTCATTGGTACAATCAGCAATTAGCTGATCAGAGTTATGATTAAAGGTTTGGGTGGGCTGTAGAAGATTTTCAGATTTCAAAGTTTGGAGATGGCTGATTTAGAGGACAAGGGGCTGAGCAGTAGATCTACGCTATCACGCGCTTTTAAAAAAAGAAAATATATGTTTACTTGGTGTGTAGGCTACACATTTTTACACTTGGGTAATATAGGGCCATGCTCTACAAGTGATCACAAGAACTTTGAATTTGATTCTGAATTTAATGGGGAGCCAGTGAAATCAAATCAAAATCTGTGTCACACCTTGTAAATGATCCAGGGATGTTTTGCTGTGGCAGGTGAAAGGGGAGTTACAACAGTGGAGACGAGAAGGGAGGTAAAAAGATAAAAGTGCCTATTATCACTTCCATCTCCATTTGTGACACCTCGGGCCTGAGTTTTGCAATGTCAACTAAACTGGAAAAAAACAGATCAATGGTTCACAGGGATCCAATGTCCCCTTATTTAATGCACCAAAGTGTTAACATTTCAAACAGCACTTGACATGTTGGTCCAGAGCCTGGTCCATAGTGAGACCTAGATTTTATATGGAAGATTTATCAGAAGAGTTAGGAGAACCCAAACCTTTCAGACTACATAAATACCCTAGTTCCAGCAGGGCAAAGGTGAGCCAAAATCTTATAGAGTTCTTCAACTGGGTTGAGATCTATGTTAACATGTGATTCACATCACTTTCATATTCATCAAACCCCTCATCCACTCTATTTAAGCATCAGCATTCATTTTCCTTTTCAGTTTTTTCCAGATTTTTTTTTTCTTTAATTTGTCACCATCTGCATGTGGAACTTGAACAAAACAACTGATTACTGCATGAAAAATGGCATTATTATACAAGTCTAAATCCTCTCAAGAGGGTCATTACATTACCAAAGACATTTTCAGTGATATGTGACCGTATTAAACATTTAAATACCTTCTTTGTGGCCTGCGTTGCTTTCTGATCTTAGCAGAAGGTAATAAGGGGATCAGAAGCAGAAGAAGCGGAAATACACTGTATCCTTCTTAAAAAGCACTAAAGACATTGCAAAAAATCGATCTCTGGCAAGACATTGTATTCACAATAGGAGCCTTTCCTTTTGAATGAGTTTACTGACAATGGGACTGATCAGACAGAGAGAGAGACGACGGGAGGTCGACATGAAGGAAACTAATGGATGGTAAAAGAAAGGAAGAACAAAGAAAAGACAAAGACAGTGTCCAGATAAGAAATGAATCGAGACAGATGCTCCAATTAGTAGACAATTACCCACTTTTAGATGGTTTTTGGGTGTGTTTGTTCTGCTCTGTGTGTGAGCACATAAGAGTGCATATTTCAGATTTAACTTTGTAACAGCAGTCATAACAGTGTCACACTGAGAGCCGAGTTATTTGTGTGCAGATTAAAAAAATATCTATTTATATAAATATATTTCAAGGAAAAATCTGTAATACATTTACTGTAATAAATCATAAAATGACCACGATGTGCCGTTAGAGATCAAGGAAACCTGTTGAAATACTCGCTTCACTTGATAGTCATTTATGTCATGGTGTTATATTGTGTGTGATATGGAAAGTTCAAATGAATGCTGCCAATGAGTTAGTGTCTGTTTATAAGTTGTAATATAATCTTGTAGAAGGCGTAGATGTTTATAACTCTTAAACTGAGCAAAATGTTAATGGGGTTTGGCAGACACTGAGACAGGCAGCCACTCATCAAGAGTCTTATTTCAGAACAGTGGGCTTTTGTTTCCAGTCTAACCGGCCTAACTTTACATTGACAAACAACTGACAGTTACAAACAGCTGATCAACTTACAGTCACTTGTTTTTGTCAATTTACAAGGTTGCATGCACCCTGTGCCCCTGTGGAGCTCCTGCAGCCTGTCTGTCTGGGGAGGAGGGGGCAAGCGAAACAACTCGCTTCAACCATAGATTGTACATTAAACAGGATTACAACCTATTTATTATACAGTCTATGGCTCCAAGTCCCCAGCACCCATTTTTGTAAGTGCAGTGGCTATATATTGCACCTTAAGTTTTTGAATAAAAGTGATTATGTTCAAAAATTTTCAGAGAGACTAATTTGCGTGTAGTGTGCACAACACAGCGCACAGTTTCATCAATATATAGTTCTCCACTTGCTTCAATATGATCTTATTCCCGTGAGTGTTTTAGGGATAAATGTCGGACTAAACACAGCTCTATTTTCAACGTCTATTCTTGGGCTAAATTTGGATTGAATCAAACAGACTAAACACAGCTCAATTTTCAACGTGTATTTTGAGCTAAATTTGGACCAAATCAGACTGATTAAACAGCCCAATTTTCAACGTCTCATTTTTGGACTAAATAAAGGCCATGACGGGCCGACCAGATTTAGCCCAAAAGGCAATGTTCACATGACATCGGGTGCTTGGTGGGATCATAACGATGTATATCGATGCATTCTCTATAACCTTCATACTTCCAGGATGCTACAGTATCATGTACTGTAATTCATGCCTTAATGTGAATAACTTTCTGTGTCCTTACATGTCTATCAGTCTCTCTGTGTCCCTCACCCACCAAGTTAATACAGTATGTAATGTTTTGTGTGTTTTCGTCCTGAAGGAATAAGCAGGTAGCTTTGTCATATTCATAATTTCCCAGGTGACTCAAACACGATCCAACTCCGCGCTGCCACTAATAAGCCTAGCCCTAAATAAAAGCTGGCTGCTTCCAAATGAGCTAAAATAAAGCAGAAACACAGATGGGGAGATAACAACTCATTATGTGGGCCAGGTCTGCATGTGTGTGTGGATGAGAGTGTGTTTTTCCGAAATTAGGTGGTCATTGTGTGGGATATTTGTGTGAGTGTGACAGACTCACTGCGTGCTCATCTATTACAATCTCAGCAGTCTCTCTTTCCCTAATCCCCCTTGATAAAGTTAAAATAACGCAAATTTTGGGGGTCTGAGAGTTCTTCTACTAATTATAAAACAGTTGGAAATATTCTATCAACTTCATGAAGAGTGATGGAAAACACTGGAAAATTAGCAGCAGTCCATTAAAATGGGTAACATGTTACATGTTGCAAGAAAGCAGATGTGATATGACACCAATTAATCCTTTGGCGAACTGTGTTGTGGTGCAGTTTGCATTTTGCATTGTAGTTTCTGCATTTAACATTTGATACCGTAGAGTGAATATTAAAGGAGACATTAGGGTTGAAAAATATGGTAATAAAGTCATCATGATTTTGACGGATACTCTGATTGCAATATGATTTATGATTAGTGACAATGATCATTTTTGCATCACAATTTTCATTTTCACTGGCTCACTTCCTTATCTTCTCCTTTAAAATTTCCATTTCGGTTTGGAACGTCTGTTTTTGTTTGCCGGTTTAATGTTTATTAGACTTAAAATTAATGCAGAATAGTTGCCAAATGAGTGAGTGTTTGTTTATGAGTCATGAGAAATCATTAAAAATCTTTTTGAAGGAGTAGATATTTATAACAGTTAAATTGAGCAATATGTTAATGGAGTCTGGCAGGCAGTAAGGCAGGCAGTCACTGAACCGTGGGGCTGTTGTTTTCAGGATAACAGGATAACTTTATATTGGCAGACAACTGACAGTTATAAACAGTTGATCAACTGACAGTGCAGGACTCATCGTCACTTGTTATTGTCAATTCATGATGCACGCGTCTTGTGCTCCTGCAGTTTTCCTGCAGCCTGTCTGAGCTTCCCTGAGTCTAGAGGAGAGGGGGCTGGTAGAACCAATTGGCTTCAACCATAAATCATATATTAAATATGATTTCAACCTATTAAATAGACAGTTTATGGCTCAAACTTGTTATCTGGACTGCAGTACTCATTTTATAATGTCTTATATAGGGTCTTACACATCGCTCCTTTGCTTCCTTGCCTCTTTCTTGAACTGTCTCTCTTTTGATTGGCGCTCTTGTCTTTATCTCTTCCCAGCAGCCCTTGACACTTTCCTTTCGCTCTTCTCATGTTTTGAGTAACAAGAAACAGGAGGCTGCAAATAAACCAAACTGTGATATTTCACACATAATTAGATAGGCAGGTGTAATATGAAAAAGAGGGAGGCAGCGTGAAAATGGCATGCGTGTAATATCACCCCATCTTCTGGTATTGTACAGTTTAGTGGGAATACTATGAAGGTATCATTTTATTGTGTCATCATGTCAAGAGAATTCTCACTTGAAATTTTTCTAAATGTATTTTACCTCTTTGATTTTTCTCTGAAATTGGGTGAAAACATGTGCTGCTCTGAACTGACCACCTGCCAATAACCTTCAACACATGAACACACATAACACGACCTATGAGTTTTAGTCCCTCTCTAAAAAATAAAACAGACTTGAAGATTAAAGCTGAAACTTAACACCAGATCAGTAGCAGCCTTCACCACAGGCAAGTTTTAGACTGAGATTTAACTTCAAAGATTTGATATCAGATAAAATATAAAGAAGAAAGTGAGTCGATGACTGTGTCCTCTCGTGCCCTCTGTCCTTTTCTCCACACTACAGTCAGAGTGTATCATCTGTCTCTCTTTATAAGCCATCTTTCATGTGGGCTGCCTGGCTTTGACCAAAAAAAACAACTAAAAAACAGACTGGCAGGTGATAAGTGTTCATGCTTCAAGCTATATCGTTTTCATTCTCTGAAATGGATCTGAGATGATATAATCACAGCTTAAAAATAGTCTTAGACGTTTTAAATTTGATTCGTTCCTTCCGGACTATGGGGCTGTAGACTAAATTAAACACAATTTATTTCAGTCTCATCATTAGTTCTTATTAGTCAGACTATGTGCACACCTCACTGGCCTGAGGCTGCTCAGATGAAAGATGAAAGGGGTCACAAAAAACCCATCATTTGGAATTGGAGAATTAAAAAAGACAAAACAATCGAACATCAAAGATCTCAAAGTGATCAGCACTTGGGGAGAAAGAGGTATATAGCCTGATGAAAACTATTGAGTAGGTTGCCCCTGATAATAAGATTTCTTCTCGCAGGTGATGATCATTGGACTGTGTTAAAATATTGCAGACAGACACCATTAACCTTAAAGGTATCATTTCTTTGATTTAAATCAAAACTAGGCAAACTTTGGGACTATTGCATTCTATGACTGAACAAGACCAGTCTACAGTCATGCTACAGTGGCTCTTTGAGGCTGTACATAGGGACAGCAGTGCATTGAGCGAAGCATGCTAATATGCTCACAGTGATAATGCTAACATGATAATATTTCACAGGTATAATGTTACCCATGTATACCTAGTTTAGACTCTTAGCATGCTAAAAGTTGCTAATTAACACTAAACATACAATAAAGCTGAGGGTGATGGAAATGTTATTAGTTTTAGTAAACATAGTAATGTTTCCTTCACCTATAAACTTAGTGATTTTTCATCCGAAAGTTAGTCACTTCAGTTTTAACAGTTAGCTTGCTGCATATCGCTATGATAGTATTTACTGTTTGTTTTGTATGTAGTGTTCTTAAACAATTTGACAATAACCTGAGTGTCTTAGATCAGTGGTTCTCAACCTGGGGGTTGGGATCCCCAAGGAAGTTGTAAGATAATTTTGGGGGGTTGTCAGATGGTTGTGGAGAATATAATAAAATACTCTGGCAAGCTGCATGATATGAGAGCCAGGAACAGCTCAACCTGTGTACTCTGTGGCGTTGCCACTCAAAAAAGAAACACTTTCTTAGCTCTCCATTAGCTAGCTACCTAACATTGTCATCTTCATTCGAAAAGGATTGAAAAACAAAATAAAACTCACCAAAAACTCTTTGGCTTGTCTTCCCACTATTCCAACAATCACTAGCTCTTGTGTGGTAGAAATATGCCCTTAATTCACCAAGATAGATGTGAAAATATTCTGGCTATGCAGGCTTGTTTGTCCCTGCTGCTTCTCTGATGTCCAACATTCTCCTCGCTGCTCTCCCAATATTCTCAAATCTAATGTGGTCTGTCCAGTCTGAATGAAGATTACAATGCTAGCCAGTTACTAGCTAACATTGCTGACAGTTATCGAAGACACTGAGGTGGTTGTGAAAATGCTCAAAAACCATATATGCAAAATAACACTATGTATCAAGTTAACTGTAAAAATTGAAGTAATTAACTTAAAAAACACAAGTTTGTATACAAAGGTAACATTACTATAGTGTTGACAGAAAATAAACAGAAGTGCAGCTCATAAAATGGATATACATCACATTACATTTTGCAAGTAGAGAATTAACGACAAATTAAAATTTTGACATGATGGTGGTGCAGATGACCATAGAATATAATTCATCCTGAGGAGGATATGACTGTACAAAGTTTCATGGCAATCGATTCTTTCTATTGATTCTCATTCAGAATGACTCACAGTCAGTGAGCAGTGAGGTTTTCTCTCCCTGAAACAACTCGGCAGGACACAACTGCTGCAGGGATTGAACCTGCAACCTTTAGCTCATACAAGCATCACTCTGACCACTCAGCCGTGATGACACTGCTCTCCTTCCTGTCACACATCACTCATTGCATCACTGCGCTCTGCTAACCTTTGTTCCAGGCTGAGCCTGCTGACATTGCTCACAATAGGCATTTCCCTCACCGTCTCAGTACAGGTAAATATCAACCGATGCCTGGGCTGAGCCGCAGCTGTCATGACAACTGATCCTCGCCTGTCTGTACAAAAATGACAGATGTGCAAGCTGCCTCTTCACACCAAGACAATTAAACACTTGTGGGGACGTACTGTAGTTAAAAGAAGATTCATATCCTTGATTGTTATGATGCAAAATAGATGTATTTTTCAGTGTCTGTGATCTACACAAATGTGCTTTACTCTGCATGTTCATTCAAAATGGAAAGTTAACTTGGCCCGCAATGCAAAGGTAACATTTTCCAGCATTTCTTGAATGTTTTCTTGCTTGTTATATTGTTACTGGTTCTTTTCTTTCCTGTGCCTGTGGTGTTCTGTCATAATGCAAAAGTAATGGGAACTACAGGGGAACAGGTGCAGGATCCAGACGATAGTGAAAAATAAGTTAAGCTGAGCCTGAGATGAGACGGATGAGAAGCTGCAACAAACACTGAAAACAGTAACTTAAACATATACACATAATGTAGTGTAGATTTGTGAAAAAATGCCTTCACTCACTACGCTTAAATCGCTATTATTTTAAATTTACATGCAGAAAAATTGCCAGCAATTAATCTCCCACTCATTACATCACACATCAGTAACTTACTTACTTATAATTTACTTCATTTGATCACATGATGCTCTTTAAGATCAGAATTTTAGTTAACACTTTACAATAAGGGTCATAAAGAGCATTAACACATGGTTAATTATGGTTAAGTAATGCTTTTATAACCATTACAATAAACATTTTTATCAGCCATATACTAGGTACTTAATGCTTGTTATTGCATTAATTAACAGCTAGTTAATGCTTATTATGATATTACGAATTTGAATAGCATGTTTAAAAACTATAAAATAATGTAAAAGTAATACCATAGTTAACATGAACACCATTAGTAAATGATAACTACAGACCCATTAGTTAACCATTAATTACCTGTTAGATAATGTTTATTACTGCGTTAACCAATGTTAATTAATAGACCCAATGTCTTGTAAGACTTGCCTGACTTTAAAAATGTTTGTGGATGCAAAAGAAAAATGTTGATAAAGGAGAACACCATATAATTTCCTTAGACTTTTGAAATCATTTGTGTCGATAGACTACATGCCATTATTCCCAACCTAGTATGCCTCTGAAGCACTAAAAGCATGCAGTGTATCTAATGTGAATTCTTGATGAAAGGTGATTGATCCCTTCATATAGGAGTGTTCACATGCAAGAGACAAAGACACATTGTAGTTAATAATTTGGAGGCGTAGATGTGTGTACAAGATGGATGAAGATGAAAAAAAAATCCATAGTAAAAGGAAAATATTTCATATTTTAATTATTAAAACTAGTAGAAAGCTAGACATATGTATAATGTATGGGTTATTTCTCCAGCTCAAACAACAGGATTACAACTTCTCTCCGCACCAGGGGCCTAGAAAAGTTCAGCAAACAAAAGCAAAACATTCTTGCATTCACTCTAAAATGATTATTCAATGTTTCTCCGGGGATATGAATTTGTGAGTCCTAGTGTGTCCTAGAAGAAAACTCCAAACAACACCTGGAAGGACAGGCAGGAGAGACAAACAAATCTAACTCACATTCTGTAAAAGTAGGAAACTCTTCTGACTTTTACTTTATCCAAGAAAAGAGATTAAAACCACTGGGTTGGATAAATTAAAATGAAAATTTTAACCATATTTTCACATTTGCCATGGATCAAATGACCATCATCCATGGTGACAAAGACATGGAATCACCCAACAGCTATCCTTAGCTCTACTTAGCATCTTTCAGCTCTTTGTTTTGGTTTTACGTCCCACAACTTCACTATTTTGGATCACTCTTACTCTCATCATCCTCGGGAGTTTAGCAATGTCATCATGCAAAAAAAAAACAAAAAAAAACCCTACGTCAGGTCGTAAGGGAAAATGTTTTAAGATGGGATCTGGAAGATAGCATTTTGATGCTTAAACATCATCATCATCAACAAGACACATATTTCAGACATTGTATGTATTTGAATACATAAGGAACGCTGCTGGGAAGCTACAGAAGGATAAAAAAACATCAAAACATCAAAAAATAAAGGACACACCCTATAAATATGCTGATTTGTCTTGTGTGTGCATGAAGTAGTAATATGCTGGTGACATCAAAGCTGAGAGTTTCTTGTTTGTCAATTTATTACGGCAGAGAAATGCAACAAGAGTCATCTGATCTGTAGGAAACACGTTGCATACTTACATACATCTTTCCCATCATCACATTGGATGAGCTAAATATTCATATGAGATATTAATGCCATGACATGAGCTAATGTAAAATTAGATTTCAGAGGGAAAAGACTGGAGCACACTGACTGATTTGCTTCTAATATTGCAAAGAAGATGGTGGAAGATGTACAGAGAACTGCCTTTCATGAAAAATGATTATCAGTGTGACGATAGCAGAACAACACGGGGAGAACGCTGAAGTGTAAAAAGAGAGAAAGGCAGGACTGATAAGGAATCCAAGAAGGGTGTAAAGAAGAATTTAAGGGAAGGTGCGACATCATTTTAATGCATCTCCTCTCTCTTCATCACTTATCATTCTGGTTTAATTTGGTACAACACTAGAAGTCTTTTAAAATCCTGACTATGAAAAGACTCAACTTCAGCCCACTGCGAGTGGAGCTCATTCACATATCAAACTGACTATGTGAATTAGTTTATAGCTGGCTCGATGTGTGAACAGCCTCCAGTTTGTAGCAGTATTTGTGTTATAAGCCACCAGTCCATCCATGGATTTTCATGTATTTAGACTGAAATTATCTTTAATCTTTCCCACCATCTGCCTCTGTCTCACCACAAATGAGACTTTAGACAGGTTATCACATTTATACCCAAACTCTTGCTATTTAACCCTTACACTCTGCCACATTTTTTGTCTTACCGTGCCAGCCCATGGAGTAGGGGAAGGAGACTTCAAACAGATTGTCGTATTTGGTGAGCAGGCGCTTCATAATGTCAGCCAGACCTGATAAACAGACAGACAGACAGAAGAGAGGCAGAGACAGTGAGAAAAGAGTAGGAAGGTGGGCAGGAGGGTGAAAGAAGGCATTTGTTCGTGTGTATTAATAATGAAAGACATGAGGAAGGGGAGTTGAGGCGAGGACATGTAAGAGTAAGACCAAAAAGAAAAGTGAAAATTGAGAGAGAAAAGTACAACAAGAAATGTGGTAAATTGAAAAGAAGATGAAACTTTCATTATTCTTGAGGGGAAATTAAATATAAAAGAATTGCTTGAACAAACGAGAAATATGCCAGACAGACCAGACACAGACAAAATAAAGTGTATAGTTACATAAACACACACAGAGACTGATTTATAGAAAGTATCAGATTCAAATTTGAAGCAACTACATTAATTGTTCGTCTCCCACAGTTAATAATTTATGAATTATTAAAAGCTTATAAAATATAAAAAGCATGTTTTTCATTCCATTAAGTCTTTCTTTAACACAGGATGTGTGCTATTTGTAGCAGAACCCAAATCAACTATTATTAATGGAGTAATATTGGCTATTTTAATAAAGAATTCAAAGTAAATTATTTCAGTCATGAATTAAAATAAAATAAAGCGAAAAAGCAAAAAAAGTAATAAAAGTAATTACTAAACATTATATCACAAATGGACAAACTAAATTCAGATTGCTAGATTACATATAATAATTCTGCACTATTACCAGGTTTTACTGCAGAGTGTAACAAACAGGACACTTAAAATGAAACTGAACCAATTCTTGTATTGACAACAACATCACAATCTTGCAGAGCGATGTCTTCAAATTGCTTCTTTTGTCCAACAAAATGTCCTCTTCACTATCTTTACTATAATAAATAACAAAAAAGCAGCAAATCCTTACGTGTAAGAAGTTGGGGCCAGTAAAGGTTTGACATCTTTGCTTGTAAAATGACTCAAATAATTATGCAATTATCAACATGGTCGCCAACTAATTTTCTTTGGATCAACTAATTGTTAATAGGCTAATTGGTGCCACTCTAGTAAACTTTATCAAATGAGTTCGCTGCATTTGACTCATCCTAAGTATTAGAGCCAGCCAGCAGCCACTGTGAAGTGACAGTGTTAACCACTGAGTGACCATGCTGCCCGAGAGAGAGTAGATGAGAATAATAAAGAGATGAGAATATCTATATATACTATACTATATATATATATATATGGCTCTTTTGTGCTTTTTTGGTAGATCACATTTCCATGGATGAATGGTAAAAGGAGCAATAACAGTCGAGTGGTTTCATGTAAAGATGGATTCAAACTTCCAAAACTATCTGAAAATACTTAAAACTAATGTCCCAGTCATACACATACGCTGCTGTTAAGTCAACTTGACCCATAATCATTAATGCACTTGATCTAATTCTTAATAGTGATTAACTGATTATTGAATAATCATTAAGATCCCTACATTAGACTTAGTGGAATGGCTTAAGCCTTGAGTGGAAGTTGAGGTTAATTCATGCCAAGCTTTTTCACTTAAGCGGAGACTTAGTTATTACACGTGATGGAATACCCCCTGTTGGGTTCAGGAGTCCTATTTGTGTGTCTTTGTTTCTGTGTGTCAGGGTTTACTTTATGGACTGGTCTGAGGTGGCTTCCCTTCTTTTGTTAATTTTGGCTGGACTACCAGTCCTTGGTTGTTTTGAGGTTTGGGTTACTTGGATCTTTTTCAGATTTTAGCAACTTTGATTTATAGTGACTGTCTCTCTGTTTTAATAACTTAAACAT
>JAJHUR010078242.1:0-12748 GCA_027495735.1 Lutjanus campechanus | reverse complement strand
CGGCGGCGGCGGCGGTGGCAGCGACGTTTTCAAAAGCTTCCCAATCTTAAAGAGTTTTAAGTTTCTCTCTTTCGGTTCAGTATTCTTACCTGCTCGGTTTAAAACACCGTGTTTTAAGCTGTACGTGCACGTGCCTGAAGCTTCCGGGAAGCTTTCTTTGACAGACTCCTCGAGGGGGAACGATGTCTGCCGAACAAGACATGGACTCAAAAATCAATCCGGAGGAGGCGTTGAGGGAAGGGAGGCATGGGTTTGTGAAATAAGCTGCATTATGCAAACCGAACAATGAATAAATGAATACATTTCAAAAAATGTACAGTACTAAGGCCTAAAAATATGTGTGGTGCTAACCTCCTCAAATAAACCCCCTGTGTTCCATAGTATTTATAGCACAACTAGTGACTTGTACAAATTGCACTCCGCTTCTATAATCATGAACAAAAATAATAAAAAGTATTGCCTATGTATATATTTATACAGTGTTGGAAAAAGAGCAGTAGTGTCTGCACTACAGTCCTTCGATATTACCTTTGTTATCACCTACCTACCTACGGTGTCGTCTTTAGTTTTTGCCATGTTGCCCGGCCACAAACATCTCCAGCCACACTATTTTAGGCCTCTTGAATCAACTTCAAATGAAGGAATTTAAACAAAAAGACTGTATGAAGGATTTTTTTAAGAGGATGTTTTAAAGAGACCTTCATTTTAAGGGAAAATACAGTTTATGGACAGATGGTATGGGGGAAAAAAATGAAGGACGAAGCCTTTGTAAGGTGTTTTTGATAAGAAAAAAGAAGCCTTATATGCAAACCTTTTAACCTGTGTGTTTTTTCTGCAAGTGCCACCCTCGTATTGTGTAAAAGGAAGGTTAATTTTTTTCACCAGCTTCAGTATTATGAAATGGTTCACCGTTGTTCTTTGAAGCATCCGTGTCAGTATTAAGACTTATAGGCAACAGTTCCTTAGTTTACATTATGTTGTGCAATGTTTTCTCAGTTTTTCTTTTAACTTTGTCAGTATTACACCAAACCATTTTTTTTGGAAACAACAAATTGCATTCATTTTATTTGTAGGTTGAAAAAAAAACATTATTTATGTGGCCCATTTTATATTTCCTAATTTTATTTATTTCATACTGTTGTGTACAGTACTATAGTTCTTCAATATATAGATATATTTTAGTAAAAAGGAACATGGTGTCGATCATAGGGGCAAATTTTACGTAAAGAGAGCATTTATTGTGTTTTGAAACATTGTGAAATGCGAAGTTTAATCTTATTTTATTTTATTTCCTTTATTTTCCAGTTACTGGAAAATTCCAAATTTGGGAACTTTTATACAATTGTGAAAACACTGTATTTTCGACTGAAAAAAATTCCACTTTCTTCATCTTTGTTTCTTTTTTTAAGCTAAAAAAAAATGAAGAGGGACTGTTAAATACTATGTATGATATCATGACTGAAGAAGAATCTTTCCTGAAATGTCTTTGTAAAAGTATTATTGAATTCTTAATTTGTAATTTCTCTTGAAAATGACCCTGCTCGAATAAAAGTAGCCAAATTACAGAGTACCAAACCCTCAGCGCTTCATGTTTATTCACAGAGAACAAACTGTGAGGTTTGCTTGGCAGCGCCGGCCGGGCTCCAGTCACTTTAAATTCCCTCCAAAGCGAGAAAAAACTGGAAATCTTTCTCCTCTCATATCCAGTTCATACAAAGTCTCTGCTTCTCATTATTATGTTAATTACATACAGTTTCAATTCACATTTTCTAATGGATCAAAGTGAGTTGACCCCGGCCCTGCTGCTTATTACGTCTCATTTAGATGACAAAGTAAAACCAAACATATTCCACATCTTTTCACCTGTATTTGTTCTGCACTTTTTAACCTGTCACACTTGCCATGCCACAATTAACACGTATTACAGGGAAAAGGATAGAAATATTCTATAGTTTTATCATTGTCAACGAATCAAACAATTTTGCACTATTTTCTGGAGTCAAGCCCATATACATCATTCTTCCACAATAAATGCTGCTCCAAATTGACGTTAATCCGCCACAGAAAATAGTCCCTTAGTTGTTTTTGCTAAAAACTGTGGTGGCCAGCTGTTTAAAAAAATTACTGAGCCTTTTAAAAAAAATGAAAATATACATTTGCAATCCATTTTTGAAGATTTACGATGATAATAAAAAAAAAAATAGGGGAGACCAGGGGCAATTGTAACATTTTATATATTTGCATACATAATTCACAGATTGCTTGAAATACACCAGTCCTCTTTGGGTATAAGAAACATGTATATGTGCACTAATTAATAATACAATTAATATATTTCCACTAATAAGGCTCAGACGATAATACTTAATTTAATGCAAGAAGTACGAATTCATTATGTGGATTGAGCTTAAAGTAATTTTACATTTAAATTTAGTGAAATATTCTTTTTTGTTAGAAAAGACAAACAGACAAACAAGGTGCTAACATTGGACCATGCAGCTCCAATCTCACAGCCATGATAAAATCTCATATGCTAGCTAGCAACACCTATATTAGCATAGTCTGTTTATGCTAACTTGCTACTGAAATCTTGAGATAACATTGATGTAAGTTTAAATTTACAAGTTTAGATGGCAGAAGAAAAGAAGTACATCTTAAAAGTACCTTTCATACCTTAACATCAGTTTTTTGTTTCTGATTGGAGAAATTGAGTTTGTTACAATTGCTGCCCGTTACGACTGCCCCCGGCCTCCCCCATTAGTCTCAACCTTTAGATATTCAATTAAACAAAAAAAGACAAGAGATGTTTGAAAGGTTACAAACCTAAAATACTTCATATAACAATGTTTATTACTGATTTTCATTCACAGAAACATCTCCATGTTTTGGACCAGCGGCTATTGACTTCAGTTATGAAAATGTGGCATCTTTTAGAAGCTCACCTTGAGTCTATATGCATATATCATGGTGTAAATTTATATTACATAACATATATTATTACTGTAACACATTATTCAATAATGATCTGGTACTACAGCTAGTTTTGTGTTTTCCTTACCTAACAAAATCATAATTGGCGCTCAGAGTCAATTGATCCCTCAGCCGACTGATAGAAAATGAATTGAGGATAATTTTAATAATCGAGTCATTTATGAAACAAAAATGTCAAATATTAGCCGGTTCCAGCTTCTCAAATGTCAGGATTTGTGTCTTTATATCGTTTTAAACTGAAAATCTTTGGGTTTTGGACTGCTGCTCAGACTAAACAAGACATTTGAATGCATCTTGGACTAATTTTTCACTATTTTCTGATATTTTATAGACTAAATGAGTCATCATAATCATCAATCAAATCATTAACGAAGCAAAAATAGCAAATGTTATGTTTTTCTAGCTTTTCAAGTGTGAGAATTTGCTGTTTTTCTTTGTTTCATATCATTTTAAACTCTAAGTCTAAGACAAACCAAGGAATTTGAATGCATCCGGACCCATTTTTCACTATTTTCTGACATTTTACAGACTAAATGAATAATTTTAATAATCAATTAAATCATGAATGAAGCATAAATACCAAATATTTGCTTGTTCTAGCCTCTCCAATTTGAGAAATTGCTGTTTTTCTTTGTTTTGTATCGTTTTAAACAGTAAGTCTAAGATAAACCAAGGACTTTGAATGCATCTTGGCCTCATTTTTCACTATTTTCTTAAATTTTACAGCCTAAATGAATAATCAGACACCAAAATAAGACAAATCTAACAGATGACTCAATAATGAACCCAGAGAATCGCTACTTTTGAGCTTTGCTCACTGAAAGAAACCATATATTTGCATTCCTTCAGCCTTTACCAGCGCTTCTCCTCTCCCAAATCTCATTTTGAAACTTTTCCTCAGCCCTGACAGGTGGACTCCAGCAGCGGAGTCCTCTCCACTGAAGGAGACGCTCGACTCCATTAGCCACTCGCGCTGCGTTATGCAGATTAAAAGCAACATCAAAAGGCCGAGATGAAAGCGCTAAAGGTTGAGCGATGCCAAACATCAGAACGCGCTTTGCATATTCCGATTTTCCTATCGATCGGCGTGCCATCGGATCATTCGCGGACCATCTCGCAGATAAAAGAGGGGGTCTTAAATGATTAGCTGATGAATTTGATAATGTGCTGTGAACCGCCTCGACAATTACACATGCGAAAAAATGAGCGCGCGTGTCGAGGCGAGCAAGGAGGGAATCCTCTGGAGGACATCGCTCGCTATCACGGAGGAGAGAAATTTCAACCGTCCTCTACTTTTACTCTTACATTTTACATCTATTAGACTTGCATAAAAGCTTGAATTCACCGGTTTTCTGACTTCACAGGGAAGGTCAAAGGTCGAGATGGATGTGATGAAATATTCCTGCAACCCTGGAGTAGATAGAGGCAGAGAGAGAAGTGCTGAATTAGGAAGCAGAGGGGAAAAGTGACATTTATTAGATCATGTAGAGGAAAAAACTGGAAGAAAGGACAAACTAAAGTGTTTTTTTACTCGCAAAATTGACCGAAACTCTGTTAAAATTTTGTTTACCTCAACAGCAGACTCATTTTAAAGACTCCACTGTCGCCGTCTGTATGAATTCCAGTTGTCACTCTTTGAAATATTGGCTGATACTGATGTTGATCCAATCCAGGCTTACATTTACTGATCAATACTGTCTCAGACTATTAGCCCACACTCAAAGGAGGACGGCTCTTAATTGCAATCAGGCCGCATGATGGTTCCCTGCATTGATTTTTTTGTATACTTTAATAATTTTATTTTTCACATAAATAAGTCTTGACTGATGTGTAATTTTCAAATGCATAAAGCAACTGAAAACAGATACTGAAAAGTGATTCCACTGTCAGAGTTTGAACTTTGTAGTCCTCAGTTTTACTGTCCTTTCAAGCAAACTCCACCTACGAACTCCAGTTCAGTCCCTACCCCATTACACTTACAAGTTAATAAATTATGATAAATATTAAATATTACAAATGTTCATCAGTATAACTGAAGAGTTTTTGGTTTAACTTAATATCTTAAGTTTATTGCACATGTTTTATCAAGTACATCGGAATTAATAAAGTTAGTTGGACTCGTTTTGAATTTTACAATTTTGCTCAGATTCAGTCTGTGTTTTTCAGATTCAGTCAACTTAAAATATTAAATTAGCCCGAACACCAGTAAAAACAAATAGTTTATTTTTACAGTACGTGTGAATACCAACAGTTTTAACCAAACACACTGAATAATCTGCAGTTAGTCCCACTTTCAATCACTTTAAGGGCATGTAGACATTAAAAAACATGTAGTATGATTTTATGTCTTTTAATTGCAATTTATACTGCCTCAAAATTTTTAGGTGACTGAATTTGGAATGTAATTTTGAAATGATTCCAGGCGAGTAAAGATTCCTGGTGAAATAAATTTGACATTAGTTCAGTTGTACTTGAGATAATATGTTCAACAAGCTGAGGATGTTCAGTCGAAGCAACAACTCTTCAGTCAGACTGAGGAATATTACAAACAAGTTTGGCAAACTGAAAATAAAGGTCTCAGGAGAGTTTTAACTCACACACAGTGCATGCTGGGAAGTTTGATCACATGGTGATCATGTTTCTCTCCACAGTACTTTCATTCAAATCATCATTTCAAGTTAGACGGACTCATGTTTGAAAATAAATACTGGAAATTTTAAGTTTAATTTACTTCATAAATAATAAAATTTAATTTAATTTAATTTTTTTTAAGATGTTAAACCTTCACATCAACATGACAGCACCTCTCTCCTGTGTTGAACTGTTGAATCTGCAGACCTGTTTTGTCTGCGTTCTCAGGCGCCGGTGCTGTGATTTTGATCTGCTCTGATGTAAAACGGTGTCGGGAGTGCTGCCCGGCTCATAGAACATTTAAAAGGGAGGAAAAACAACAACACGAGCATGTAGTAGTAATTCATACGAGTGTCATGCAGCCATATGCCTGGGCCAGATTGGTGGTGTATTTTGGACAGCTGAGCTCTAATGATTCACTGCTGGGCCGTGTATAGACCAAAGCTAAGTGTACATTTTGCCTCAGGCTACTCTGCTGCCTCCACAGATACACTTAGTAGTAAAATCGACTCGTTTGCATTGAAAACACACGGCCCTCTCCTTCAATCAGACACTTACCTGCATTTCAAGGCCATTTTTTCACATTCTGAATGTGGTAAAGGCGCCTTGGCTCCCTGCTGTCAAGTCAAACTTTATTTAAACAGCACCATCCCGACACGCAAAATGTGCTTTAAGAAACAGGAGGGTTACAATATGGAAAAAGGGAGGCAGAGCATGGAACATCAGCAGCAAAATGAAGACGTAAGGGAAAAAAGAGCACGCTTTAATGCACAAAATAAGAGCGATAGAGCATGACAGAACACGTCGGAGGCCAGTGAGCGAAATGAGGTCTGAGGTTTGGTTCCGACTGAGGATTCGAAGTGTATTTTTTCCATGTTGAAGTCAGTCGGAGCCGCGCTGGAGAACAGATCAGTCCCTGAATGAAAAAAGAAGAGAGTGACTCAGAGGTGGTTTTACCTCCGATGAAGAGAAGAAGCAACCAACCAATCCAGTCAGGTAAAAACTGGATGATGTGGAGCAGGTAAATCTTGCAGCTTCACAGTTTAAGATTTTTTTTCTGTCTATCTGGACATATTTGCTTACACATGCACCTAAAATAAAAATTAAACACTCAAAAAATATTATGAGCCTGACAGGATTTCTGGGAATTGAAGTATTTGGAGCTTTTACTGTACAATTTGTTTATTTATTTTGATCTTTTCACACTTATCCATGCTAGCCAAGAGGATTGTGGGAGTTAAGGAATAGATGGGGGGAAAAAAAGAGGAAAAAAACTGCCATAACCGCTGTCCAGAGTGCTGATCCCAGAGTCGTCCAGGGTCCTTGTTGTCATTACCTTTCCAGCACCTTCACCTGCATCTCCCTGTTGTCATGGAAACACATGAGACCATGAGGTGATGTGACGACAAATGAGCTGCCCCCATTACAACGATTTGTTGAGTGATTAGTGTTTTACTTTAGTTTTATTGGTTGCCAAATGACCAGTTTCTCTCTGACCCACTTTCTTCTGTCTTTCGTTAATGTCCTGCTGAGTTAACATAAAAATCCTGAGGGCTCCATCAGGCTTTTCTGAACTTTCAGCTTGATTTTTATAATATTACGATCACAGACCAAACTGAAGTTTGGGAATCTAGGTCAGTATTTGCCAATATTTTTGTACTGAGGATGCTGGTGGTGAGTTCAGGTCAAATTCTTCAGAGCATCAGTGAACACATTTACACTTTTAATGGAACCCGAGAAGCCCAGCAGGAGTATGGAGTCATGTTTTTACATGTGGGTCCCCGTTTTGTTTTGATCGTGCACATGCACGAAGAAGTATATGCAAACATGCAAGCATGTGGGTGACACATTGTCCCTGCTGGTGTTTTCACACTGCACAATGCATTTGGGTGACTAACACTGAATATAAACATAAGTTTGGTTTGTTTACAAGGAAAACTCCAGAGTGCCCCTTTAAGAGCTGATATGAATAAAACCACCTTCATTATTTCAGGTGGTGTTAGAGACATGTTCTTGCCTGATGTTACACAACAGTAAATGACTTTGTTTAACGTCAAACTAAAAATGACAAGTCCAAATCATTTGATTTGAGGGACAAAAGTTTATATAAAAGTTTATATATCCACCAAAGTCCCCCAAAGCAAAGATTGAGCATAATTTTTTAGCACTAGTCTCTGTATGATAACAAACCTGGCAACCTCAAGGTGAAGACAGGTCCTCAGGATGGTGCAGACAGTCAATATATCCAGCTCTGACACAAAAAGTGCTCAAACACCACAGATTGTCAACCATTTTTGGGTTGTCCGTCCCTCTGTCCCACTCCTCCGGCTGCGATATCTCAGGTATGCCCTTAGGACATTTTGGTACAAATGTCCACTTGAGCTGATTAGCCAGTTTGAAGGTCAAAGTCACTGTGACCTAGAGGCATATTTTCAGGTTGTCTGTCCTGCTCTCATGAATGTGATATCTCAAGAACGCCTGAAGGGAATTTCTTCAAACTTGGCACAAATGTCCACTTGGACTCATGGTCACTGTGACCTCACAAAAAACCTTTAGGACACTTTTTACACCAGTGACACCTGCAGCTGGACACATTATGTTTTTGGGTCCGTCTCAGAAACGTCTAAGGAGAATTTTTTTCAAACTTGACACAAATGTCTTCTTCGACTCGAGGATGAACTGATTACATTTCGGTGGACAGAGGTCATAGGTCAAAGTTACTGTCACCTAATTTCTGTCCCATTCTCAAAAACGCAGCAAGGGAATTTCTTCAAACGTGGACTCAAGATCACTGTGACCTCACAAAACACGTTTTTGACCATAATTCAAGACTTCAAATGCCAATCATGAGAAAATTTCACACAAATGTCGAAGTAAGACATTTTATTTCCAAAAGGTCAAAGGTCAGCTTCACCCTGACATCATAATATTCTGCAAAAACGCCTTTTTTCTTCAGGTGGAGAACATTTTTGAGTCTGTTTTTCTGTGGTTTCTATCAGGAAGGAGCTTCTGACATGTCAGAGGTGGACGACACCAGGTAATAAAGGTCAATATTGGACCTGTATATTCATAACATTCTTTTATTATCCATTGATGTTATAGAAGGAGGGTTTGCATGAGGGGAAAGTAGAGGAGACTCTCACACTTTTGACCTCATTAAATTATTTACATATCCCCATATGCCACCCGGACCATTCACAGGGCACATGAAGGACGGGCCTGGGCAAAGACGAGAGAGGGAGAAGGGAGCACTCCTCGGACCTGGCATTCGGCGAGAGAAAGTTCAATGACACGCGGGGAGGAAAAGCGCAAGTGACCAGCAGGGATTAGCCAATCAGAGCGTCAGAAGAGAAGCCAGCTGTTCATTCTGGCCGGAGCGAAAAGAGCCCCGGAGCAGGTGGTGCAGCCCGGTGCCAGCGGTGCTACAGAGGAGGAAAAAAAAGGAGAGGAAGAAGAAGAAGAAGAAGATGACGATAAAAGAAACTCACCCTCGCCTAATGTGTTACCGCATTACTTTTGGACTCGCCCGCCTGGCACTTATTGCTTTGCCCAGCATTATTATGCATAAATATTCCAGGGACATGAGAATATCTTGAAAGAAGAACCTCAGTCTTTATTTATGTGCCATTTTTTTCCGAAACAGATCCAAAACGCTCCACAAAGGAAAAGGCAATTAACTGAAGGTAGGAAAGGTAAAAAGCGAGGCAGGAATCATTAAAAGAAGGTCAAAAATAAAAGAAAAGGTCATTCAAATGAAAGATGATCATTAAAATGGAGCTAAAAAAACATTTCATCCACAAATACTAATTTTGTGATGAATTTATGTCATTTATGTTGATGTTTCCTCTATTTCAGCCCCAGTTTCCTACATTTCCCAGCATGCTCTCTGCAATTTGTACTGTGAATTCATATGAAGTGGAAAAAAATATTTAAAGAAAACCCTGCACTTTTATAATAAATCCACATATTTTGGAGCCATTAAATCTATATTTTGTGCAGAGTGGCGTGTGAACTGGAGGTGACAGTGTGAGTCTGAGGGGACAGAGTGCCATCGCTGCCTCTTCCCAGTGAATGCAGCAGCTGCAGAGCGTCACAAAGACAACAATGCTCTCACCATCAGAGGGGGGCTCGGTGCACCGTGGTGATGTTGGACAGCTCTGCAAAGACCCCCGCGTGGAATTTTATTAATTTGCATTTATGGTTTTATGCTCTCGCTCCCACCGAAACACCACGTTTGGCACAGCGGAGTCATGGTATGGCAGCGGTGAACCAGGCTCCTGCTGGGGGAGGGACATAAATAGAGAAACTCTGCTGCTGCAAAAATCTACTCAAATAAACGTTTATCAGCTCATTTTAAAGGTCCAGTGTGTAAGATTTAAAGGGGTTTATTGGCAGAATTTGGCAGAAATGGAACATAATATTCATAAGTATGTTTTCATTAGCATATAATCACCTGAAAATAAGAATTGTTGCATTTTCGTTACCTCAGAATGAGCCGTTGGTATCTTATCCACAGAGGTCACCATGTTGCGACGCCATGTTTCTACTGTGGTCCAGAATGGACAAACTCTAAATGCAGCCCTTTGCTACGTTATACTGAGGGAAATATTGTATTATTTACTCCAATATATTTATTTGATAACTTTGGTTACAAGTCACTTTGCAGATTCAGATTGCTAATGCCAAATAAAACAAATAAATGATGTATGATGATGTATTTTTACGGGTTATGACAAAACTTTATTGATCCCAGAGGAAAATTCACAGCCTGCCCAGCGGCATATAAAGTTACTGAAACAACATTAAAGAGATCAACACATGAATGCATGAGAAATTATAAACCAATGCTATAAATTATTATTATTTTATGAAGAGCCATTCTGCCTAATGACTGATTTTATTTTCACAATTCATTTCATTCATTTTACTTGCATAAACTGAGTTATCTGTACTTTTTGGCCTCATATTTGTTTCTTTTTATAGTATTTACTTGGTTGTTCTGAGTAAACAGGACTGTGCACATAACACTCCAGACCTGTTGGTGGCGGTATTGCACCAACAGGTCTTGTCGTTGTTTGGCAACCAGCAAAAACACCAAGACGAAGAAAACTTGCCTGAATGGCAGCTCAACACAAGAAAAGCCGAATGAACGAGCTCTGGCTCGGTCTAAACAACCCGGAGTGAGTCACAGTGTAATTGTTACTGCCGGGCCCTCTGTACCACGTCGGCCAGGCCGTCTGACCTCAGCTCCGGCTGGTTCATCGAGGCACTACCGTAAGCCCCGCCATCATAGCTAGCCGTCGGCTGTTAGCTGAATTAGCTTGTGCTGGTAGCTTTGCTGAAGTTGGTTTTCATCCTCATGTAGCCACAAACAGACATTTGCCAGTGTGTTCTTGCTTATAATATCAGTTAGGGTTGTCATTGTAACTTGTCTGTAGTTCTTTGAAAATATTATATATTATATTAGTTGAAATTGGGGATGGGAAACTTGGCTGATGTGGAAAAAGACGGATGAACCAGACAATCATGGAAGACCAGCCTCCAGTGAGAAAGATGATGGAAAGCAGACCTGCACTGTTCAGGTATGGTCCACTACTGCTGCATTCAACACCACAAGAAACCATTATTTTCATAGTCGATTACTCTGTTTCATAATATTATTTAAATAACTAATTGATAAATGATTTATTTAGAGGCTTTCCAAAGTAATGGCAAATGGTTACGGCAAGTAGAGCTGCAACAATTGATCAATTAATAAATGGAAGAGTTTTTTATTTTTTATTTTTTAATAAAATGAAGTCAAAATTTAGCTTCTGTGGCTACAATAGCTAAGCTAAGCTAAGTTGTATTAATTCACCGTATCTCAAAAACACCTTAAAGAAATCACATTACTGTTGTAGTATCTAATAATGATGTTGTCCAGTTTTTTTATGATATCAGCCACCATATGCATTCAAAGCAAAAGTATTTTCTGAACTCTGAAAATAATTTCTCTAGAGAGGTATGTATTATGGTTTCAGATGTTTTAGTTTTGGATATCTGTCTTGTATTTGGGTGACTAGAGTTTATAGTTAATCCACTTTTTAATACTTTATCCACCCTGTTTATGAGGCTGCTGACAAAGACATTTAGTTTAAAGTTTGCCCACCTTTTTTACCACTACACCCCTGGTTTCATCCACATTAGTTAATTAGTTAATATTATAAAATGTTTTAGAATCTTTATATCTACACCATGTTGCACCATATGCACCATTTTATCAATCAATCATTACATTCAGACAAAGTTGTTTTATATGAAGCTCTCACACTGTCACTCTTCATGTCTCAAGTTTATAGTCCTGGATTTTTGGTTTTATACCCAACACATCCTCCATCTACCTTTGCTATCTGGTCATATCTTTTTGAGAGATGTGTGTAATGGTCAAATGTACTCTCAGTATTAAATGACAGCCTTGATGAATAAACTTTGATGCATGTTTTTGTTTCTTAAGGTGTTTGCCGAGATCTACAGAGTTTCCAGTACAAAGTATATCCAGTATAGGAACCTCAGGATCTGGATCATCATGGACAAGTAAGTGTTGTTTGAGATTCATCATCACCACCTTATATCAGTGCTTGCCTGCTTTTAGCCCTCTACGTGCTAGTATTATTTTGTATAACTACTACTTCTGTTGCTCTGTGTGTTTGTGTGTGTGTGTGTGTGTGTGTGTGTGTGTGTGTGTGTGTATGTATTACATTTTCACATACAGAGACAATTTTAATTTTCTTAACTTGTCATCTGTTTGCTCTCTTTTGTCATCTTTCCGATTAGATCCAAGACATCACCACAACGCACACCGCTGAACCTGTATCTTGGTGATACAGGTGAGTTCATTAATTGTGCAACATACCATTGGCCAATATTATTTTTTCCCACCTTTTTTTTTTTTATAAGTTTAACACACTAAAAGTTCACCAAAGTAAAAATGAATGGAAATAAACATGATGTTATTTCGAAAGAAGTTTGTCCAGTTTCATTCTCTATCATTTCCTTGATTTTTGTGCCCTACCATAGGGAACTTAGCAACGGAGTGAACACACTATAACTGTGGGTCATAACATCCTACCTAAATTTGTTTCCTTGT